>CAAKHD010006033.1:11241-26241 GCA_901007705.1 Fistularia tabacaria
GGGGGGGGGAGTAAAAGATGGTGGGGGCGGAGGGGTGCGGGGGGGAGTGCATGACTAAGCTCCTCTCGGAGCGTCAAAGGGGAAACTTTCATTGACACTGCAGTTGTGGAATGGAAAAGGAGTGATGAGACTTATTGAGGCCGAAGAGAGAGTCACTGTCGTGACACCGGAAGGGATAAGAACAAACAAACTAAGAAATAAAAAATAAACAAACAAAGGACTGAATTGATACATTTATTGATACTATTGACTTCAAATTCATACATAGATATGTCTAAAAAAAAGGAAAATTAAAAACATGTTAATGCTGTTTTTCATCAACCCATTGTATATGTAACAGTGTAAAAATACATCCAAGCAGACATATATACATATTTATATACATTCATATATTTATAAGTCTGTTGAAAATCAATGAAAAAAGGGGTTTAGAAAATTAAAAAATGTTTGATTATATTTGTCATATAAACATCCAAAGTAAGGTCTAAAAATTTAAAATTTGATTTTTTTTTTGAATTGTCTAAATATCCTATTTTTCATACAAACGTTTATGTAAAAAATTCATTCAAACAGAACTACACTATATGGCCAAAAGTATACGCGCACCTGCCTTGACTCGCATACGAACTTCAGTGACATCCTATTCCCAATCCATGTGGTTCAATATGATGTCGGACCACCCATTGCAGCTTTAACAACTTCAACTCTTCTGGGAAGTTGGGAGCATGGAATTGTCCAAAATGTCTTGGCATGATGAAGCGAATATCAAGCAGCAGCATTTGGACATTTTGGACAATTCCATGCTCCCAACTTTGTGGGAAGTTTGGAGCTGGCCCCTTCCTTTTCCAACATGACTGTACACCAGTCCAGAAAGCAAGGTCCATAAAGGCATAGATGACATAGTCTGATGTGGATGAATTTTACTGGCCTGCACAGTGTCCTGACCTAGACCTGATAGAGCACCTTTGGAGCGAAGACTGAGAGCCAGGCCTTCTCCTCCAACCTCAGTGTGTGACCTCACAAATGCGCTTCATGAAGAATGGTCCAAAATTCCAATAAACACTGTTCTGAACCTTTTGGACAGCCTTCCTAGAAGAGTTGAAGCTGTTATAGCTGCAAAGGGTGGACCAACATCATATTGAACCCCATGGATTAGGAATAGGATGTCACTTCAGTTCATATGCGGTCAAGGCAGGTGAGCGAATACTTTTGGCTATATAGTGTATATATAAATGCATACATGTATAGGTGTGTGGGAAAAATACATAGCACATCACACATCAATACTTAGAAATATGCATAAATTCAGGATATATTTGAGACAATATTAAAATTGAAATAATTTTAAAGGAAATAAAATGCATACATACATGTAGCCGAACTAAAAAATAATACATATTAATTACAAACAAACATGTACGCTCAGAGAAATAAACAAACAAATATTCATAATGAATTTTCATTCTTACAAACATAGATATGTTTTAAAAAAATACAATTAAAGGTATTTGCTGAAAAAAATCTGATATTCTGTTTTTCTCATATAAACATTCATTGTTCATCATTCCTTATATATAAAGTAATTCATTTCTAAACTAATTTAATAGCATATGTTTAAATATAGATTTCATATACATACATAATGTTCATACATACACACATTCATAAATGCAAAAACAAATACAAAAAATAAAATAAAACATTTTATAAGTAATAAAAAAAGATAAAATATTTTTAGTAAATCGATATTTAATTTAAACATACAGTACATCGTCATATAAATCCATTTGTTAGTTCTTTATGAACTCATTCATACACTAGTTAATTGATTTTATTCACTTATTTAATTTTTTTTCACAATTTTTTTATTAATTCACTAACTCATTCATTGAATCTCAATTTACTACTGTTGTGTTTCATTTTTTGTGCATTTAGTCATTTTTATGTTTTTGCTAATTCATGACTCTATTCACTCATGAATATTTTTCATTTATCTATGTTATCTTAATCATTAATTTATTTTCATTCATTAAATCTTCACACATTCCCCTGATTTTTCTGCCTTATTTTCCATTTATAAATGTAATCATATGTAAATTTATTCACATATTTTGTGCCACCGTTCATTCACTTGTGTGTGTTATGTATAAATTGATTTGAAACCATCAAATTTAAAATAATGATTCATAGATATTATTCATTTGATCGCTTAGTCATCCAGTCACTTGTTTTTTCACATATTTATCCATTTTAGTCACTTTTTCAGATCCTCATCTATTCCCCGAATCAACTTTTCACCCATTCACTAAATTTTGGTTGAAGTTTAAATCCATTGTTATTTGATTCATCCCCATCACCCACTGAATTCGGAAATCATTCACTTACTCATTCATTCATCAATTTGGTTTGTGTTTGTGTTTTTCCGCTCGGAATCGATCGCTCTCTCATTCTTCGAAATGATCACAATGTTATTTCCCTCCCAGCCGGCAGAGGAGAATGGACCTCCTCCTCCATCTCTTCTTCCTCTTCCATATTTACCAAGAGCCGGATTCCGACAAACTCATTTCAAGAATCTCTCAGCGGCTTCGCTTCTATGTCGATGACCCATATGGTATTTTTTTTCTTTCCAACCCTCGCTGCTGGAAAACAAACAGGAAGTGGTTTGTTTCTAGTTCCTGGTAAAGGTTGCCAGAACAGAGGGAACTTTCCTTCCACTGATAAAAAAGAATCTTCAGTAAATGACCTCGGCGTCAGGCAGGAATGAGACGTTCAGCTTTAATTTAGACCAAAAAAACAAGCAAAGAAACATTCCTTGGCTGGAATTTCGTCCACAGGACGTACAGTATTACTTCAACATGCACAAAAAGACGTCACTTACAGCTGAGAGGTGTGTTTTTGTTTACAATGTCTTCGCCATGGCAATAACCCAGCTTTGCAGTTGCTTCAGTCAGAACACCCCCCCCAAACACACACACACAGACACACTGACAGGCCATTTTTACATATGCACCAGATACATGGGACTGGAACGTCAGCTTCACCGACACCAGAGAAGAAGAAAACACCAGAGAACGTACCAACACCGCCCCAAACCTCAGAAGCTTCCTAGCACCTTGTAATCAAATAGTTTTGATGTTCTTGTTGTTCAAGTTGATGTTCTTGTTGTTCAAGTTAAAAAACAAAAATATACACAAATAAAATAGGAATATTTGTCTTTTTTAAAAATCAGTTTTAAAAACAAAATAAAACAAACTTTCTGCCGATAAAAAAATATATACTTAAAAAAAAGCTAAACAAAGCTTTGATTTAATTGTTATGAAGCTTTATTTATCTTTTTTGACATTTTTTAATTAAAAAAAAATAAATATATCAGATTTCCAAGACTCACAGAGCAAACATGCAAATAACAATAATGATAGTAATAAAATAAATAAGCAAATATGTGAAAGGCTTGATTAACACTGTCCGATTCAGCTGTAGTTAAAACCTATTGTGCAATCAGCGACGAACACAGGAATGATCGCACTTGTACACTAATGTAGTGTGTTCCTATGACAACAAGCTTCTTTAAAAAAAGAATAAAATACAGCAACACCGCTTTCATACATAAATAGTAGCGTTGGTAAATAAATATGGAGTCTCACATGGAGGGATGAAGTCAGTGTCTCCTCCACATCCAGGACCCCCACCCACCCACCCACCCACTCAACCCCAAGGTGCAATGTCCACCTTCAGCTTGTTTTTTGGGGGGGGTGGGGGGGGGATCTCAGTCAGGTTCCACGCTAGTCCATGAGGAACATCAAAAAATTGGAGTCCTTCAGCTCCAGCTTCCAGTCCAATACTTCCGTGACAGTCATCTGAACGAGCAGCGTGGTGTCCTCCTCCATCCTCGCCTGTGTCGCGCAGCTCTGCCTCTTTTCCATCTCTTGGTTGCCTAGCTCCACGTCACAGGTGAGCACTTTACCCACGCTCAAGCTCAGGCGGCCGACCTGGCACGGCATCTTCGTGCACGACAGGTGGAGGTTGACGTACAAGTAGTAGGTGCCCCGATGTCGCGACTGCAGGGAGTAGTGCACGGGGTCGAACTGGATGTCGCCCCCCACGCCGAACTGGGTCCACGGCATTGTGGCGTTCCGCAGTTTGCCTGTGGAAAGAGGCAACATTGCGTGACCATCGGCTTTTTTTTAAATTTAAAAAAAATGAAATAAAAAGCTAGATAAACTGCTGTCTTTATGAACAATCGATCTTTAGCAATAATAATAATACAAATATTTGTAACTTAAAAACACTAAAAGTCCCTCCAATTTTTCATTATTATCATTTTGTTTTTATGCATCAATATTATTTTTCTGGTCTCCTTTACTTATGGACTTTCACTGCTCGTGTGGCTGAAAGCGATGGTGCGCCTACGCCTTGGTCTATAGCTAAACAAATCACATTGATCGATTGGTTGAAAAGGTTCAAAATTACAATTAAATTTAAAAAAAGGTGAGAACTTACTACTCGTTGCCTTCAAGAAGACGAATGGCTGCATCTGGAGGACAATATGGAAGGGGGGGGGGGTCATCACATGTGTACTCATGGGTACTTTTTGGTTTGTTTTTAAAGTATGAAGTACTCCTTTACCTTGATCCCGGTATTTGCAGCGATTGCGGTCTCCGGACCGGAGCCCCTCGCAAGCAGCGCACCGCCGGCCGCCGCCGCCGCCGCCATCAACGCCACCAGCAGCAGCACATTAGTCACGACGGCGAAGAGCAGCAGGCTGCGTCCGCGGCCGCCGCCGTCCTTCTGCGCTGACTCCACGTCCGGCTCCTTGAGCCCGCCCGCCATCGGCAACCTGACGTCCGAGCTTTGGGTTCCCGGTCCAGGGTCCGGTGTGTGCGTGAGATACAGAGGTGTGTGTGTGTGTGTGTGTGGTGTGCGCGCGCGTCCGGTCGGTGTCCGTTAATCCGGATGAGTGGCGTGACCGTGGGGAGACATCTCCTTTTATACACTGCGGGCGGAGGAAAAGCGCGGAAGTCATGGGTTTCCCTCCCGCCCCCCCCACCCCAATTCACTTATACACACACACACACACACACACACACACACACACACACACACACACACGCAGGAATCAAGCGCTCGGAAACTTCCCCAGATTCGAATGCGCACACCGCTGCAATGGAAAACGAAATAAGTGTGCGTGTTTGCGTGTGTGTGTGTGTGTGTGTGTGCAGGCGTGGGATGGGGAAGAGCGGGTTGATTTCCGATTTTTCATGGCTTTCAAGCAGAATAAAATACATTTTAATTAAATTTAAATTCAACTAATTACAATATAATTGATATATTTATGTATATATACAATATATACAATACAGATGATATTTTTTTTGCAACAAACAACCTTGTTGTTTCAGCTAATCTTTAACAGTGCAAATGTATTTTGACAATAATATACATATCGTATGTTTATATACTATTATGTTTCTATAGGTACGTGTGCATGTTTTCACGGACGGGTTAGCGGCGTTGCTCTTATGGCAGCAAAAAGCTTTCCGGTTAACTTCCTGTGGGTTCTTCCGATGTGGCGTCTCGGTCCCCCCCCCCCGTGTTCTCCCCCCGTGTGCGCCTGGATTCTCCCTGTGTTCTCCCCACGTTCTCCCCCGCAGTCAGTAGCTTCCATTTCTCTCTATCACATTCACACACACTCTCTCTCTCCATCGGCCTGCACTGCATATACTTTAAGACAATGATGGTGCAATATTTCATTATCACAGGTGCAACAATAATACAACTACCTCCTTGCTTTTAGATGAAAAATGCTAACAGGGCTAACTTCTGCCTTAACCAAATTGTCGTTCCTACTTGTTAGATGTTTACAATTGCTCTTGTTTTTGTTTCTTTGCTCTTGTGTTGTGTCGACGAGGAAATATGACGACGGAGTTGTGGAGGAGTTCAAACTTTAATGTGTAGACACACCATCATAATAATTCATCTCTCCCGAACATTTGAGAGTTGAATTATTATGTTGGTGTGTCTACTCATTAAAGTTTGAACCCCTCCACAACTCCGCCGTCATATTTCCTCGTCGAAACACCACACTCTTCGATTTATTTGATTTTTTATGGAACCGGACCTGGCTTCCAATTTCTTACCACAAACTGTCAGGTGTGCTGGCATGACAATAAGTTCTTGAATCCTTGATCCTTTGCATTCTCCGTCTTCCTCCCGCCAAATCACTCAGAAGGTTCACGGAGGATTTTGCGATCTGGATCACTTCTGATTGACGGTTGGAAAAAAAAACAACCAAATAGGTAAATTAATCAATGAATTCACTTTTTGTAGATTTGGGGGGGAAAATCCAAGTTTAAAGCAAAGTAATAACCTAATCTAATAACACATATCACAAACAAACTTGAGCACATTGGCCGCTACGCAAAGGGCGTATTCTTGTCGAGCGCCTAGTACACTGTAAACAGAAAGTCCCCTTTTTGATCCCGCCACATCACGTCAGCGACTCAGAAGAGACAAAACAAAGAGGCAAAACTCCACAGTGACAGTTGCGCAGGTTCAAACACGACTCGTAACAGCGAGGGAAAAAAAACAACAGGAACAGCAGGCCGCGCTTCAGAGACTGAAACTCAGGAGTTTCCAGCTTTCAGTTTTACCACGTGAGGAGGGCCAGCATCTGCTTTGGTGATGGTGGTGGAAAAAAAAAAAAGATTTGATCAGGACCTCTTCTATCTTATGTTTTCTGTGGTTTTGCCGTGTTCGTCTGGCGGCGGAGGTCACGGATGGAGCAGCTTACAGAGACATAAGAATCAGAATCATCAGAATACGTTGTTGAAATTGCTTTTTGTTGAAAGCAGCTCCTGCTCACAGAATAAATGGAGAATCAAAAAAAGAACTCCATGTAAAAAATAAAGAATAAAGTAGCGAATAATAAAAATAAAACAAAAACAGGAATGATCAAAATAAAATAAATAAATAGAAATAACCCAGATGACCTCACCTTGTGAAGCATTCTCCTGTCTGACACCACCGTCAGAGGGTCCAGCTTCATTCCTACAACATCATCAGCCTTGCAGATCAGCAAGTTCAGTCTACTGACATCTGCTATCCTCAGCCTGCTGTCCCAGCACACCACTGCATAGAAGATAACACTGGCTATCAGAGACTCGTAGAGCATTTCAAGCATGGTCCTGCAGATGTTAAAGGACCTGAGTCACCTCAGCAGATAGAGGCCCTTCTAATTCTGGGGCGTCAGTGTATTTCTCCCCCAGTCCAGTTCGTTATCAACGACTACCCCCAGATACTTGTAGTCAACTGCAATGTCCACACTGACCCCCTTGATGACAACAGGGGTCACCGGCACCTTGGTCCTTCTAAGGTCCACCACAAGTTCCTTCGTCTTTGCCACGTTGAGTTGTAGATGGTCCACCAGACTCCCCCTCCTGGCTGATACATCCGACCACTGCCAAGTCATCAAAAAACTTCTGGAGATGACAGTGGGGTGAAGAGGAAGGGAGAGAGGCGCACATACTGTGGTCTGCCAGTTCAGGTAGTCAATAAGCCAGGACATGAGAGGGGCGTCCCCCTTCACACTTTTAATATATGTCCTAGCATTCCATACTCTAGGTCATGTATTTCACACGTGTATAACACATTGGTCTTGCTTATCTGACAAAACGTGTGAAAACAAACAGGCAGCAGGAGGGGAGGCAGCTAGTACCTCTGCCTCACTGACGTATACGAAAAATTACGGACGGATACCAACAGCTTGCAGTTCAGTGTCTGGGCTACTATGCTCTTTGATCGTTATGTGAGGAGGATTGCATCACTTTTGTTCACTTGTAGGGCAAGCCCCCCTCCTTTCCACTTTGTCTTTCTGCTTTGTCGCTCCCGGTGGTGTCTCCATCGGCCCGGACCGTCTTGAAACCATTGATGGAAACATTGTCATCAGGAATGTCCTGGTGCAGCCATGTCTCCGTTGAACACATTAGACTGCACTACAGGTACTCTGTCTGACTCCTAGCTAAAGGCTGTTAGCTCATTCATCTTATCCACCACCGCTCTCACGTTGCCCACGGCGACAGAGGTGAGTCAGCTGATCCCTTGTGTAAACAGGGTGGCCATGTGGTTGCAGAGCCCAGCAGACCAGAACTCTCTCTCTCTCCACCAGCATTGAACAAGGAAATTAAAAGAAAAGTGAAATGGGTAGATAAAAATAGGAAAAAGGTGGGAAAAATGAGCAGGAGCAACCGCAACGGGCTGCATGCACAGCGGTGCATGGAAGGGACTGGACACATTCCATAATATTTAGACCGTGGAACCTCGACTTTCACAGGTTGAATTTGTTCTTTGACTCTGATCGAGAACCAAATCCATTTTTCCTGTTGAAATTCAATGTAAACCCCCATCGATTTGTTCTCCAGCAGCGAAAAACATACTGAACTCTTTGCAAACTTATGGGTTTACTTGTAGCAAAGATACCGAAAGGAATTTACCACTACCTCAAAAGGATCCCCGGTTTCCAAGACGTTACTGTCCCATATGATCTGTATTTGTACCAGCTACATAAAGTCTCGCAACACATCTTAGTTTGTGTGAAATTATTAAAAAAAAACATTTTACTTGTAGGCCTCCATTGTTGTTTACAAACGCTGTCTGGCTAGTGAAACTACAAGACGAGAAGAGATGGTAAATGAGACAAGAGTCAGCAAAAGTTGCGGATGTGCGTGGATCAACTGCCATGCTAATTTACCACAAATTCCTTTTGTAAGGAGCTCCAGTTTTTGTCATCGGCTGTTCTTTTCACTGAAGATTTCCACATCGCTGTGCTGACTGAACATCCAGTATCTCCACCCTTTGTCTACTTGTGCAAGAAAACTGGATCCACAGCATTTGGCTTTGGCATCTGTTTAAAACTAGCAGCACCCATGAGCTCTTTCAGCAGCTTAGCCTGGCTAAATGCATCAAATCCATCTGGAGAGAAGCGGCAAGAACACCGCCACGGATCCTGAGGAAGTTGTCTGCGTCCACGAGCAATTTCCCGCTCTTTTCCCCTCTTCTTTTCCCTTGGAAAGCTGTGTAGCCTAGCATCAGTCCCTTTGCTTCTCTTGGTCTGGAAATGTACCCTAAAGAAGCACAATGTGGCATTATCAGCGTATATATATTACACCGAGCCAAAGCTAACGCTAGCAGAAAGCCAACATGAACACAATGCAACCTGTATACGTGATCAACCCAGCATGCACTGTGCTAGTAAAACAACAGTGGTGCCCCTGTAACATGTACTTTACCCGTCTTCTTGTCCAGTCTGTTCTGATAAAGAAGCTTCAACTGCCCTTTAGTTCTTAATTCATCAACATCTGTTATTCAGTGGCCCGCAGAGACAAACAGACACTCCGATGATGTGTGCTTGTGACGGATACCATAAAGATATACTAGATACCATAAAGATGTACCTTAGAAGGAAGTATTAACTAGTTGACAAATATATGTGAATGTGAACCGTGTCTCATCGTGTCCCTATAAAAGCTTGTCGACAACATCAATCGGTGTCCAGTCTGTAAAGGGACTACAGCCTATTCGGCCGAATACAAAGAGACTTGAGCTCTGATTCTGATTGCAGATGACTGCTGATCAGTGCTGATCATTATTGACTGTTGCTGGTTGTTCACTTCAATTCGATGCATTATTTCTGTAATAAATTCTTGTAATCAGAAGACTTATTGTCATGCTTCCAAAAATGTTGCATCAATTTTCTCAATCATATTTCTCAAGCTGTCCTCTGCCTGCCTTGAATTCAAACAACGCCAAACACCATCAGAGATGACAAAAAATATTGAGGAAAGCTAAAACACTCGCACACACACAGATGTTGCTCAACTCCAGTTGCCAACATGCAGGTCCTCACTCACAAACAAGGGCATCTCCACACATGCCACTGGGAACCATTACTAGTAGTCTTCAACATGTGAATGACGTCTTCAGAATAGAAAAAGAGGCCTACATGTAGTATTTGTATTTGTAGTGAGGTACGATGCTTGATTGCCTGGTAGTATTACCGCAAAAGGTACTTCTACTCGAACAGTTTTAAGGTTGACCGTCTCAGTCGGAAATGATCGTTTCTTGATGGCATTGCCGCATGGAGGCAGGTGCATGGCTCGTTCCTCTCCCTGGATGACCTTATCGTACCCGTGACACAGCGGTAACAGCACTCGTGACGCTAAGAAAAAGACAAAAAAAAAGTCAGCCGGGAAATAAGGGGGTCGGTTGAAAAATGGGGAAGTTGGGCGGCGCTAAAAGTTCTGCACTCCGAGTGCAACTGCTGGCCAATCGGAGGTCATGTGATCCCGTCGGACACACACTCTGCCTCGGTTCTCTAAACACGCCGGTTACACACACACACACACACACGTCTTTAAAACTTTTTGGGTTTTAGGAAAATAACCCCAAAATCCACAATGAACTTTTTTCCCCTTATTTTAAAGTATTTTTAAAGTCAGTCACAGCCTTGATTGTGTAATCAATGTTTCTCTCTCTCTCTCTCTCTCTATACATATATACATATATACATATATGTATCTATCTATCTATCTATCTATCTATCTATCTATCTATCTATCTATCTATCTATCTATCTATCTATCTATCTATCTATCTATATATATATATATATATATATATCAATATATATATCTCAATATCTCTCTCTCTCTCTCTCTCTCTATTTATATATATATATATATATATATATATACACATAGACACACACACATACATACATATATATACTTATATTTATATATATTGTGGTGTGTTACCAAGGAAAATGACGGAGGCTTTGCGGAGGAGTTTCCAACTTTATTCGTAGCACACCAACATAATAAGCCCTCGGTCCCCGGGTGAGAGGCCAAACCCTTTAGTGTCCGCCACACAGCCCCCCCCCGAACACCCAGAAGGGGCAACTACTAGTCCCTCACGGGAGGCCTGAGCAATCTTCCAAAACGGCTGCGGCGTCCCTCCATCTGGACATCAGGGGGTGCCGGACACTTGCCTTGGGGAGGTGCTGCTGGAGTCCTGGAAGGGGGTCGACCACGGCACAGAACCTGGAAGAGGGAAACAGCTTCGCTAGCTACACAGTGTGCTGGCTTCAACTGATCTAGCGCGACACGCTCCGTACGCCCACCCATGTCCAAAACAAAACCCTTAGGGGCCACCTCCAGTACACGGAACGGGCCATCGTATAGGGGCTGCAGGGGCAAACGGTAAGCATCATGCCGGACAAACACAAAACGAGTCGACACAAACACAGGCACAAACGACCCTGGAAAACAATGATGGACCGGGCCCAGAAGATGCAAGCCGAGGGCCGCAACAGGACAGACGAATGGGCAGAATGTAGGAGAAGTCCTCTCAGGCAAAGACTCACCCGGAACCCGCAGAGGGTGACCAAGAACTATCTGGGCAGATGAGGCGTTGAGCTCTTCCTCAGGAGACAATCACAGCCCAAGCATTACCCACGGCAACTGTTCCACCCAGTTGTCACCCGAGAGCGCGGCACGCAACGCCACCTTGAGGGACCGGTGGAAACGTTCACATAGGCCATTGGCCTGACGCTGGTACGCCATCGTGCAGTGCACCGTCGTCCCCAAAGATCCAGCTACTGCCAACCAGAGCGCCAATACGAACTGGGGGCCTCTGTCCGAGGTAATGTCGGACGGCTTGCCGAGACGGGCAACCCAAGAAGAAAGGAAAGCCCGCGACGAGTCTGTGGCTGACGTGGAGGACAGTGGGACCACCTCTGGCCACCGGGTGGTCCTATCAACCATGGTGAGCAGGTACATAAAACCTTGCAAAGGAGGCAGGGGGCCCAACAGGTAGACATGGACATGGTCGAAATGCCTGGCCAGGATCGGAAATGGTCCCCTGGAGCCTTAACCTGCCTGTGAACCTTAGCCCGCTGGGACGCCACACCAGCAGCCGCCCACTCTTTGACACCTCTACGAACGCCCAGCCAGACAAACTTCTCATTCACCAGTTTAACTGAAGCTCGGACCCTGGGTGTGAGAGCGAGTGTATCGAATCAAAAATCCGGCGACGCCAAGCCACCAGGACCATGGGACAGAGGCGGCCGGTAGAGACGTCACAGAGTAGGGGAGGGCCCCAACTTGCATCGCTACATTCTCCAACTGGAGGCCAGTGTGCGACGAATTCAGGGCGAGGACATCCGTATCGCTGGGCTGGTCAGCAGCCATAGCTGTGAAATCAACCCTAACAAGCACAGGACACACCATAACTTGCAATGGGCAATCTGTGACTGAATTAGACTTCCCCGCCACGTGCCTCATGTCTGTGGTAAAATCCGAAACGCCCGTGAGGTGCCTTTGCTGGAGAGCAGACCAAGGTTCAGTCACCTGGGCCATGGCGAAAGTCAACGGCTTGTGGTCCACATATGCATTGAAGGAGCGGCCCTCCAGCAGAAAACAGAAATGCCACGTTGCTAGGTGCAAGGCCAACAACTCTGTCAAAACTCTGTTGACTCTGTCAACTCTTGGCCCCGTCAAAGGCTCGAACTCTCTCCTGGGTCCAGGTGACTGCATCCTTCGCACGCCTGGACTGCAAAGCACCGTAAAGCGTCTGGAGGTGATGGGCAGCGTGAGGGAGGACCAGTTATAAAAATTCATCATGCCAAAGAACTCCTGCAATTCCCTGATCGATGTTGGTCGAGGAAAATCAGCCACAGCCTGTATCTTAGAAGGCAACGGTACAGCGCCCTGCGGGGAAATGCGGTGCCCCAAGAAGTCAATCGCCGACAGAACAAACTGGCACTTAGCTGGGTTGATTATGAGGACGTGCTCCTTGAGACGCCAGAAAACCAAGTCCACCTTGGAATAAATGGTGGTGCCCATGGAGAAATCATGGATGTGGGGAATGGGATAACGGTCATTCGCGGTGACGGTATTCAACCACCGAAAATCACCACATGGCCGCCATGACCCATCTGCCTTCGGCACCATGTGGAGAGAATAGGCCCACAGGCTGTTAGACCACCTCACGATTCCCAAACGCTCCATGGTGGCGAAATCCTCCTTTGTGATCGCCAGTTTAGCCACGTCCAGATGCCTTGCTCGCGCGAACACAGCTCGTTCTCACCGTGGAGATGAAATGCTCCATGACATGACGTGCAGACGCGGTTGAAAATGTGGGCGTAGTTAGTGACGGGAAATCCGCTAGCAAGCATTGGTATGCATCCCCCGCAACCCAAAAATTGGCGTGTGTTCGTTGTCCCACCTCCTTCGTCTCCTAAGTTAATGTGGCGAACAATAACGCATTGATCAGACAGCAGTTCACTATGTCTACCAACAGACTGTGGGTGCAAAGAAAGTCCACGCCAAGGATGGGAACTGTGATGGTGGCGATCACAAAGTCCCATTCAAAATGGCGGCCGCCAAGACACTCGGAAACCGACCGTGACACGAACGTGTCGATAGCGGACCTGTTAGCAGCGCTCAATAACGGGCCGCTGCCTCTGGCACACATGTCTACTGGCGTCGGGGGAATCAGGCTCTTCTGCAAGCTGGAGTTTACCAATAACCTGAGACCATACCTGGAGTCGCTGATGAACAGCAGCTGGGATTGTCACAGCCGCTACTGAGCGCCGGCTTCGCCATTTCCCGACTCTTTTGAACACACATGGGGAAACACAACACCTTACCTTGCTGCCGAACCATCGGTGGAAGAAGCACAAGCCGGTCCTCCGTCTTCTCAGGGCAGACAACCCGGCCACCACTGCTGCATCCTCCTCTCCCGACACCATCCTCGGGGGCTCCGACGTCAAGCACCTGGGGCTGGAAGTTCCGCGGCCCTGACCATCACGGCCATGATGATCAGGGCCGGATGAGATGGGGCGACGTGGTCGAGGTTGAATCGCATATTTCCTCACTATCAGACATCACGTTGGGGTGCCAATGTGGTGTGTTACCGAGGAAAATTATGGAGGCTTTGCGGAGGAGTTTCGAACTTTATTTGTATCACACCAACGTAACAAATCAACTCTAGAACTTTCGGGAACGCCAGTATATATTATCCTCCAGAACCACGCCCCCCAAGCCCTAAGTCCCTGGTTGAGAGGCCACACCCTTTAGTGTCCGCCACAATATTTTTCTATATATATGTGTGTAGCTTACAAATTTAATTTGTTCTTTGACTCCGTTCGAAAACCAGATCCATTTTTCCCATTGAAATCAATGTAAATCCCACTGACCAGTTCTCCAGCCCCAAAAAACATACTGATCTCTTTTGAAATGTTTTTATGGGTTTATTTGTGTCAAAAAACACAAAAAGAAACTAAAGGTAGGCATAATTATTACTGTGCTTTTGATGCTCGTTCTCTTCTTGCAGGCGTTTCCTTCAACAGATCAGCAAAAGCAAAGCCTTCTCGCATATGAGACCCTCGCTAATGCTAACGCTATCTCCAGCAGGCTGCCTCCCATTAATCCAAACTAACTAACTTTTCTACATATTCTAGGACTTGAGACATTTGCATCGTTAACGTAGTCACCCCTTTAGCCCCATCAGAAACAGTTTCTTCCCCTAGGCTGTCTCACTGACCACACTGTAATTCACCTGTCATCCATGCCCATTGCACTGCTTGCACTCATGTACATATAGTTATACATTTTGTTCCTTTTGTAAATACTTTTTAGGACCTGATTTTCGTCTTTTGTATGTAACTCCACTGAAGGGAAATATCCGGAGCCCTTGTATGGTCACACATACTTGGTGAATAAAGTTGATTCTGATTCTGATCTTCAGCATTGTACAGATGGTTGATTTAGCCGTGTCGCAGTCTTGGCGAGATCCATACCACCAACACCGCTCTCACGGTTAGCTAATCTTTCCCTCTTCAGATCAACTGTGATTCTTTACTTCCTCTAACACCACTGTCACTAGCATTTTAAACTTTTTTGAAGTCATAATGAGGGCTAGCTTACTGACAAAAATACAAGA
>CAAKHD010006039.1:4395-14635 GCA_901007705.1 Fistularia tabacaria
TCTCTTTGTGTTTGCCATTAAATGTTTTTAAAAATTCCAACCGGAACGAGGGCCCCCCCCCCCCCCCCCACACACACACACACCAACGCCCGACGCCGTTTACATAGGAGAGACGTCGCCGTCGTCAATGTCATTTGAAAGTCCGCCGGGTTTGACTGACAGCCGGGACTCGGCCACTTTGATGCTCTCTGGGAGGCGTCGAAGTGGCGAACACGGAGAAATTAAATCTGCGCCGCCGTCTGCCGGCGACGGCTGTCACTTCCAGCGCGGCTGCATTATTTATGAACTCCGGATAAAGAAAAATATTGTCACTCGCGCTTTCCGCCGGTGTCATCGGGAGCGACGGCTCGCTAGCTTGACGCCCCCTCCCGTTCTTCTGCCGAGGCGGCGCCGCCTCACGGCGGAGGGCCCAATTAGGGATCGCGCCGCAGACCCGCGGGGGGGGCCGACAGGTGTCCGAAAGAGGCCGCGGTTGTTACGGGACCGGACCCCCCGCTGGACGAGCTCTTTAACTCGGAGGCCGAACGGGCGGCGTTTGAGGATGTCGGGCGGACAGATGGACGGACGCCCGCTTTGTTTGGAAGCAAAGGTCCGGAATGGCGGCGGCAACCGCTTGAATATTTTATCTGATCATCGTTAACGCGCGCGCGGGAAGCCGCGAGCGGGGCTTGAAAGGACAGGCGCCACGCCGCCACTTTCATGGCCTCATTTCAAAGCGCCCCCTTTGAAATCCCTTAACTAACTACATTCCCGCCACGTTTATCTTAAACCGCCGTGTGATGATAAAACTGATCAGTCCATCAAAGAGAGGCGCGATTTGACTCGACGCGACGGGGCTAACCTTGACACGCTGTTTCCGGAAAAGAAGAACGCGCGTTTTGGGGGAGAAAAAAAACAAAAAAACAAACAATATCCAAGCGTGACGGGGAAATATCGTCGGGTGTTTTCGGCAATCAGCCGGGAATCTCGGGGGGACCCGGGTTTTCATCCCAAGCGGCGTCTTTGAGCCCGGCGCCGTCGTCTCATCCGGCGTTTCCCATTTCCTCTTCAAATTCTTCCCGACAAAGGTTTTTTTTTTTTCCTCCCGCGCTCAAAGTGTGTGTGTTTAAAGTGCGCGTCTGTGTTCTAATAATGATGAATGCGACTGATCCTCCACATCCGTGTGAATTTGTAAATTGAAAAGCGAACGCCAGCTGTTCCGGTCGCCAGCCGCCCGCAGAAAAAGGGGGCGCGAGGCTGCAGAACTTCCCAAATGGAATCCAGACTTACTGAAGTGCGCGCTCAAAACCCGAGAACATCATCAGTCGGGCTCTGAATTAGCGCCGGCGATAAATATATCAACATAGCCGGATGTGAGGCAGACGGCCTCTCGTTTGGGAAATAGTCAGAAGATTAAACAGAACCAGGGGTTTTGATCTCCAGGATAAAGTCTGGAAGATTCTGCAAAACAGCAGTGAGGAATCGGTCAATGCGGGAAAAAAAAGGAAAGTTATTTTCCTTGTTTTAAATGGGAATTTCCACCATTCATTCATTCATTCATTCATGAACCACACCTCCAGAGATGCTGGAGCTGCTGCCATTGGAGGAGAGGCGGGTCCATCCTGGACCAATCACAGGGCCGCTTATAGGGACATCCAACCGTTCACCCTCTCACTCACACATCATAGAGACAAAAACATTCACCCTTTCATTCGCATACGTGAGGGTTCGGTAGACGAAGATGTGGAGGTTCCTCTTTGGGAGCGAGGAGGACGGCGAAGGAGTCCATCAGAGGGACGGCACAGTGGTAGATGTTCTGGAGATAAGAGTGAGACGGTTTGGACGTGGACAGAGGAGGGATGGTGAAGATCTGAGGAGAAGGATGCTCGGTTTGGAGGAGGTCTGGAGACCAGAGAGGAGGTTTTCTGGATGGCGTGGAAGGAGGACAGCTGGTGTGAGATGGAGGCAGATGATCGGCTGTGGAGACCCCTGAAGGAAACACCCCGAAGGCAGAGGAGAAGAAGAAGACCGTACTAATTTTAGATATTTTAAGCAACGCAATGCTAATTTAAGCCCTTTCGCTTGGAGCTGAAAACCGCATCGGTTGACGAGCAGCTATGAAGGCAGCACGTTTAAGTTGCACAAGTGGGCATCTAAAGGCTTCCACATCCCTTTCATACCTCATAATTCCACGGGAAGGAAGCAGCCGATGAATTTCAAATCACGGTAAAAAGCTTTCGGAGAGGATGAAAGGGACCCGTCACTCAAATGTACGCTCCCTTTAAAAAAAAAAAAAAAAAAAAAAAAAAAGTCCTTGGATGATCTTGAACTTCTGCTCAGTCCAAAACGCGCCTTCGACGATGTGAAGGACAGAACGTGGGAAGAAGGAAAAGGCATGAATCGCCTGCAGGAGGAAAATGAAATAACTTCCTCCTCATGGCCAGAAGCTCCCTGGTTGGATCCCTTCCATGTTCTCCACGCGTCTGCGTGGGGGTTCCTCAGGGTTCTCCGGGTTCCTCCCACAGTCCAAACACCTGCAGGAGGTGAATTATTGTACGTGTCTTCATCATATGTGTATGAGAGGGTGAATATTTGACATCTCTATATGACGTATGATTGACAGGGTGAACCCAACCTCTCGTCCAATCGCAGCGGGGATTGGCTCCTGCAACCCTGAGCGCAAGATGTTGAAAATGAATGAATGAATGAATGAGTGAATAAATGAGTCTGGTCTCCAGCTGTAACTCTTCCTGCCACTCTCGTTGCGCTTCAGTCGTGAAACCAAACTCGAAACCGCGCAGAGCTCTCCCAGGCACGCCGGAACCTTCTGTCCTCGCCGCTGGTGGAGATACCTGGAGGGCTGAGCAGACGACTCGGTGCTTTCCATGGCGGCAAAATGCATCACAACCACCGTTGGCGGCTAAGTATTTGATATTGACGGCGGGCCGTCGGCTGCACACACTCTTTTTTTATACTCTTTGGCTCCAAATACTTGGAACAAGTCGCAGCCCGGATCGGAGCCTGGATCTGGACGGGGGATCTGATGACACGGCGCAGATTGGGTTCGATTTCATTCATTTATTCGTTAGATGTTCAGCTTATTCTGCGCTCGGGTGGCCGGAGCCTTTCTCGACTGTGATTGGGCGAGAGGTGGCGTTCACCCCGTCACTCATTCCTAGTTCACATAGAGACACGCAAATATTCATTCACACGTCGTATAAACATACAGCTATTCACTCACTCATTCATAGGTCATATAGAGACACGCAACCGTTCATTCAATCATTCCTTCATAGGTCATATAAAGATATTAAACTATTCACTCAATCATTCATAGGCCGCATAGTGACATGCAGCCATTCATTCATTCATTCATAGGTCATATAAAGATATACAACTATTCACTCAATTTTATGTTATATATTGGCACACAACCATTCTTAGGTCATGTGGAAACAACCATTCATTCATTCATTTACAGGTAACGCAGAGACGAACAACCATTATTCACTCATTCATAGGTCAAATAAAGACATACAACAATTCACTCACTCATTCATGGGTAACAAAGAGACATACAACTGTTCATTCACTCATTCATAGGTCAAATAAAGACATACAACAATTCACTCACTCATTCATGGGTAACAAAGAGACATACAACTGTTCATTCATTCATTCATAGGTCATATAAAGATATACAACAATTCACTCACTCATTCATGGGTAACAAAGAGACATACAACTGTTCATTCATTCATTCATAGGTCATATAAAGATATACAACAATTCACTCACTCATTCATGGGTAACAAAGAGACATACAACTGTTCATTCATTCATTCATAGGTCATATAAAGATATACAACTATTCACTCACTCATTTACACATCATATAAACATACAACCATTCATTCATTCATATGTCATATAAAGATATACAACTATTCACTCACTCATTCATGGGTAACAAAGAGACATACAACTGTTCCTTCACTCATTCATAGTTCATATAAAGATAAACAACTATTCACTCACTCATTCACACATCATATAAACATATAACCATTCATTCATTCATATGTCATATAAAGGAATACAATTATTAACTCTCATTCTCACATGAGGTCATATAGAAACAACCATTCACTCATTCATTCACAGGTCACATAGAGACGTTCAACTGTTCATTCACTCATTCATAGGTAATATAAAGCTATACAAATATTCACTCACTCATTCACACGTCACAGAGATGTACAAACGTTCACAAGTCATATAAACATACAAGCATTCATTCGCTCATTCAGTCTTAGGTGATATCGACACATACAAGCGTTCACTCATTCATTCACTCACCCAAAGCTTTATTTAACCGTGCTTGAAGGTGGTTGTGGGCAGAGAGGATGTTCTGTGTTGATCCAGTTCCAGCTGATCAGCTGCTCTCTGCTGTGGCCGCTCCTTCATGTGTTCACGCTGCTCTCCGCTGATTCACCGAGCCCACCTGTTCTTCTCCAGCCCAAACCCTCCTCTCACGCACAGCCAACCAAAATAACACGACAATTATTTACAACTTTAACGGTTATGTAAGCACGCCGCAGTTCACACCAGGTCTTTAGATAACTTCCGCCAAGTACTCGCGATTGCGATGTAAATATACCCTGCCGTGACTTTTTCCACCACGACGCCGGCGGCTCTGAGGACTCCGAGGCCGTTAGTCACAAACCAGAGCGGTGGAGTCCTCACAGCCTCGTGAGGTCGATGATCTGAAACCAATAGGACTTTTACAGACTGTCCCTCTCTACTCCAGGGTTGGACCCTTATTCATTCATTCAATCATCCATTTATTCATTCATTCATTCATTCATTCTCTACACAACTTGTCCTGCAGGTGAGGCTGTGAGGGGCTGGAGCCTATCCCGGCTGTCATATGGACGTACATTCACCCTCTCATTTACATTATATAGAGACATCACTCACTCATTCACAGGTCACATGAGGACAACTATATGTAACTATTCCCTCACTCACTCATTCATGTCAGATAGAGAAATAAAACCATTCACACATCGTATGGAAACAGTTATTCACTCTCTCACTGACAGGTCATATAGAGAAAAACAATCATTCATTCACTCATTAATGCATCATAGAGACACATATAACCATTCATTCATTCATTCATTCATTCACAAATCATAAAGGGACAACTGACAGCATTTCACCTTCTCATTCCAGTCATATAGAGATAACTATAAATAACTATTCACTCACTCACTCAGTCATATGTCATACAGAGAAATAACACTATTCACCCTCTCATTCACACAGCATATCGACACACTGAACTCTTCATTCTTTCATTCACAAGTCTTTTAGATACATGCAACTATTCATTCATTCATCCATCTAGGGACAACTGTTCACGTTTTCATGCACACATCGTTTAGAAATATAACTATTCACTCACTCATCCACATGTCGTATTGAGAAATACAATCTTTCAGTCACTCATTCACATGTCATATACAGACAGCTATATTTAACTATTCACTCACTCACTCATTCACGTCATAGAGATATAAAACTATTAACTCTCATTCACAAGTCATGTAGAGAAATCCAGTCATTCATTCACTCATTCACATGTCATATATGAACAAACAGCATTTCACCCTCTCATTCCAGTCATATAGAGACAAACAACCATTCACTCACTCATTCACATGTCATATAGAGACAACTATTCACTCTTTCATTCACAGGTCATATGAAGACAACTATATATAACTATTCACTCACTCAATTCATTCATTCACAAGTCACATGGATACATGCAACTATTCATTCATTCACATGTCATTTAGAGGAATGAAACCATTCACCCTTTCATCCACACATCGTATAGAGACAACTATTCAGCCTCTCATTCACACGTCATATTGAGAAATGCAATCATTCATGAATGTGATATCGAGACAGTCGACCATTCACCCTCTCATAGAGACACACAACCATTCACTCATTCATCCACAGAACGTAGTGGACGTAAAACTACATCCGCAGCAGATATATATATATATAAATATGACTCACATGTTCCATCTGGTTCACACGTCCTCACAGTGTTTTCAATACATCCTGGACAACATTCACAACACACACACACACACACACACACACACACACACACAGAAACAGAAGCCTGCATCTTTCCCGCCCTCAGCTCCCCGCCGGACTCCCAGATTATCCCAAAGTCTTCATGCTCCTTTTAACGGCACCTGCTTTCATGTGTGAATGGGCGATCTGATATTTACCCTCCCAGCCGTGAGGACGGACGGCTGCATTTACGACTGGACAAAGTGCTTTTTAATAACAGTGCAGCTTATCACAGCGGTTAGCGCCTCCTCCTCCTCCTCACAGCCAGAAGGTCCCCGGTTGGATTCCCCTTCCTGTGAGGAGCCTCCACGTTCTCCCCGTGTCTGCGTGGAGGTTCCTCAGGGTTCTCCGGGTTCCTCCCGCCGCCCAAACACATGCAGGAGCTTCACTGGAGACCCTGCGTGGTCCAGACGTGTGAATGAGAGGGTGAATTATTCTACATGTCTATGTAATGTGTGAATGAGAGGGTGAATGGTTGTTTTTCCTCTATGAGAGAGTGAAAGGGTGAATGATTGTAAGTCTATATGGCACATGAATGAACGAGTGAATGGTTGTATATCTATATGTGACGCGTGAGTGAGAGGGTGAATGATTTAGTCTCTACATGTTGTGCGAATGAATGAGTGACTGGGTGTCTGTCTATATGACGTGCAAGAGAGGATGAACGGTTGTACGCCTCTATGTAACATGTGAGTGAGAGGGTGAATGTTTCATATCTATATGACGCGTGAATGAATGAGTGAATGGTTCTACGTCTCTAGATGATGTGAGTGAGAGGGTGAATGGCTGTGCGTCTGCAGGAGCAGGCCTGAGGCGTCTCCAGATTGAAGCCCTCCTCTCGCCCAGTGGCAGCTCGGATCTGCTCCCGAACCTCCCCGAACGCGGGATAGGCGGCGAACGAACGAACGAACGAATGAATGAATGAATGAATGAATGAATGAATGAATACGTGAGCACGACTCATGTGTTCATTCCTGAGACTGGGACAGGTTGAAGAATCCCTGCGGGCACGAAGGGATGCTCGTGGTTTGAGACGAGATGGTCGTTGGAGCTCCATCCGTCCACTTTCAAACCGAATTCCATTCAAAGTCGAGCATTTATTTTGTTCGTTTTCCAACGAGCTCCCTGGGATTTCCACGGCGGCGGATGGCTCGGCACGCGCGAGCCGCTCGGCCCGTCCCTGCGCGTCCTTCGTCAGCCGCCGCGTTTTCCACGTGCATCCTCTCGTCTGTCTGCCGCCCGCCTTTGACAACGGCGACCCCAAGCATCCGCCGCGCCTTCCTCCGCGCCGGCGGGAATTAGAAACGAGCCGCTCGGTGCCGGACGACGCCCCCGTTATTTTAACGAACGTAACCTGCGAATGTGACGGCGGCGGCTACAATCACTGTACTGGCGGCGCTGGATTAAGAGACGACCGGTATATCAGAGTCATGATTAAAACATCAACGGGAACCTCGTCCGGCCTGCTCATGTGTAAATAATGATGTTCGGAGTGTGTGTGTGTGTGTGTGTGTGTGTGTGTGTGTGTGTGTGTGTGTGTGCTAATCTCAGAACATTTCAGCGCCGCTTTGATGGCTCAGTGAAAAGTCAATCGGCTGGATGGAGCTGGGGAGGGAGGAGGGAGGAGGGGAAGCTTCTTTTCAAGCTGAGTTGATATTTGGAAAAAAATAAACAACCGCTCGCTTTTTGTTTTGCCTTTTTATCGGTCGCCGCTTTCGGACGGTGACGTCCCAAACGCCGCCCAGCTCCAGTGTCCTTCAGGGAGTAGCTTTTTTAGCATCGCAGTCCCACGGTTTGGACCGGTGGAGCTCCACACTCCAAAACAGACCACCGAAGAAGAAGAAGAAGAAGAAGAGGGAGACAACAGGAACAACACGGAGGCGTTCATGGAATGATAACCACTGACTATCAGATGGTTGAAGTGTTTTTATCTTCTCCCTGCGCTGTGAAGAACCCTGTTAGCCGTTAGCTAACTCCGCGCATGTTCTGGTCCAAAATGCTGATGTTCCTCTGCGAGCCCTGGACACCTCTGAGGCGTAGAAGAGCTTGAAACTCTTGGTCGCTCCATTTCTTGCTGCTTCTGAACATTTGGTCCTCAGGAAACATCTGACCAGTGACCAGGAGAGGTTTTAAAAAAGGCGAATCGGGTGTTGGACGTGGCTTATGAGTTTCAGCTATGAGCTCCTGTGGAACCGTGAGAAGACCCTGCCTCGGAGTAGGAGCTGAGATGGTTCTCGGAGCTGAGCTCCAACGGTTCCTCTGCTTCCCTAAAGAAAGGGTCCAGTTCCTGGAAAGGTTGTAGGACAGGGGGTTTTCAGCATGCTAGCTACTTATAAAATGTCCAAGTCAAAATGATTAGCTTACTGAGGAAGGTAATATCTCAGCCTCAAGCACTCTTCCAAATGATCTTCAGTCATGGTAGGACGTTGTTTGGACTTCATGATCTCCTTGTGGGAGAAAGACCGGGGAAGTTCGGCGTCGCAGTTTTTATGAACAGTCCGAAAAAGCCGCTCCACATTTCTCTTCTTGGCGACGGTACGCTGGAAGGTGAGGCCAACGCACTTTGAAAACCTTCTTCTCCTTTGGGTTTTTCCCTTCAGGGTCTCCACAGACAATCCACCTTCTCCATCTCACCCTGTTCTATGGATCCTCCTCTCTTCATGTCCTCTCTCACTACCTCCATACATCTTCTCTCTGGTCTTCATCTAGACCTCCGATTCCAATATCTTCACTCTCCCTCCTCTGTCCATGACCCTCCATGATCCTCTGACCTTCTCTCCAAAACATCTACCATGTCTTGTCCCTCTGATGGACTCATTCCTGATCCTAAACACACTTTGAAAGTGACATCGTAAAAAAAAATCCAACCCACTTTTAGTTGAAAAGAATTAAGGATAACTAGGTAACTCGCTAGCTTAAACGTGTCAGAGGTTCTATGAGATAGAAGAACATCAGCCAGAAGGACAGGAGAGGTGGAGGAGACAGTGGTGAGAGCAGAGATGATGGATGGTTTGGAGAAAAGACAGGAGGCGGAGCTGGAGGTGGCAGAGATGAAGATGTGGAGGTTCTCTTTGGGAGTGACCAGGATGGAGAGGATCAGGAATGACATGCTAGATGTTTTGGAGAGAAGGTCAGAGATGGTTGGGTCGTGGACAGAGGAGGGAGAGTGAAGATATTGGAATTGGAGGTCTAGATGAAGACCAGAGAGAAGATGTATGGAGGTAGTGAGAGAGGACATGAAGAGAGGAGGATCCCAGCTTAGATGGAGAAGGTGGATTGTCTGTGGAGACCCTGAAGGGAAAAGACCAAAGGTGAAGAGGAGGTGACTGGCTGATGTTTGTGATCATCTTCAGCCAATCATCTCCTGTAGGAACGAGAGACGTCCAAATACATGAGCTTTGAGCGCGAAGACGGCTTCGGCATCTCCGTCCTGGGGTGGCAGCAGCAACACACACTCACACACACACACACACACACAGAACCCCTCTAAGTTCCTGCAGCTCCTCCCCCATCTGGAGGTGTCGGGAGGAGGTTCCCCGGGGCCCCGGTTTTCCCCGCCGCTCTTCGTCTCCGTCCCACTGCGTATCACAAACCATTTGCCGCGAGAAAAAAAATCCCCCCAAAACAACTAACCCGACTTTTTAGACAAACTTTACGGAAACCGAGGACGTAAATAACACTTAGCGCTAAATTGTCGGAGCTGCCGTTGTAATTCACCCCTTTTCTTCCACACACACACACACACACACACACACACACACACACACACACACACACGCCGCTTCTCTTTTCTTGCCTTTTAATGTCAGAGGCATTAAAGAGCTTTCCTGGACTGATAAATGTTTTATTACCCCCTTCCTCCCCTTTTACCCCCTCCTTCTTTTTTTGAAGGGTAAATACAAAGAGGAGGAAAGAGGGGAAAGTTGGTATCTCCTTCTCCCTCTTGACTTTATTTCCATATCTCTCCGTCTTTCTCTCTTTTTCTTCTGTAACCTCTCATCTCCACTCGTCCCTCCGCGCCCCCCCCCCCCTCTTTCTTTCCGTCCCTTTTTTTCTTCACCTCCCCCCCCCCCCCCCCCCCCCCCCCCCCCCCGGCGCCACC
>CAAKHD010006041.1:0-17852 GCA_901007705.1 Fistularia tabacaria
GACTGTTTTTACAACATTTGTGAAAGGAGGAGCTCAGTGAGTTCCAGCGTGGAGCTGTGATTGGATTCCACCTGGGCAACAAATCCAGCTGTGAAATTTCCTCCCTCCTAAATCTTCCACAGTCAACTGTCAGCTGGATTAGAAGAACATGGGAGTGTTTGGGAACGACAGCAACTCAGCCAGGAAGTGGTCAGGCCTCGTAAACTGACGGAGCGGGGTCAGCGGATGCTGAGGGGCATCGTGCCGAGAGGTCGCCAACTTCCTGCATAGTCGATCTCTACAGACCTCCAAACTTCCATGTGGCCTTCAGATGAGCTCCAGCACAGTGCGCAGAGAAGTTCATAGAACGGGTTTCCATTGCTGAGCTGCTGGATCCAAGCCAGGCATCACCAAGTTCAGTGCAAAGCGTGGGATGCAGTGGTGGAAAGCACCGCTACTGGACTCTCGAGGAGTGGAGACGCGTTCTCTCGCGCTTCTCCATCTGGCAATCTGATGGACGAGTCTGGGTTTGGCGGTTGCCAAGGAGAACGCTACTTGTCTGACCGCAATGTGTCAAGTGTGAAGTTTGTTGGAAGGGGGATTATGGTGCTGGGTTGTTTTTCAGGAGATGGGCTTCGCCCCTTAGTTCCAGTGAAAGGAACTCTGACAGCTTCAGCATCCCGAGACGTTTTGGACAATTCTATGCTCCCAATTTTGTTCAGACCGTTTCAGAGCCCCTTCCTTTTCCAACATGACTATGCACCAGTGCACAAAGCAAGGTGCATAAAGACATGGGTGACAGAGTCTGGTGTGGATGAACTTGACTCCTGACCTCAACACGATAAAACACCTTTGGGATGAATCAGAGCGCAGACTGAGAGCCAGGCCTTCTCCTCCAACATCAGTGTGTGAACCCACCAATGCGCTTCTGAAAGAATGCTCTAGAATTCCCATCAACACAGTCCTGAACCTTGTAGACAGCCTTTCCTAGAAGAGTTGAAGCTGATCAAGCTGCAAAGGGTGGACCGACGTCACATTGAACCCTATGGATTAGGAATGGAATGTCACTCAAGTTCATATGCGAGTCGAGGCAGGTGAGCGAATACTTTTGGCCATATCGTGTATGAACTGCATGTATTCATATACAGACATGCATGTTCACGCATATCTGTAAATATTTACGTAAAGCAAAAATGAAGTGACGCAATAACATATTTGACTCCCACATGTTGATTTTTCTATCGTAGCCAGTTCACCTCACAGGGCGACACCGATGTTATTTTGTGCGTTGTCCTGCACCCGAGGCCGTTGACAGTCAAAACACGGGCCCAAAACTGCCCGCCTCCGTCAGGACGGAGGACGTCTCCTGGACGGGAACGGAGACGGACACGGACGACTGTCGAAAAAGCCTCTTTTCCGGTGGCTCTCCGCCGGCCTCTGCCACGTCGGGTTTCCTCCGAGACCTGCGTGAGGACGTTGAGGCAATTCATTTACAATCAACAAAAGAATGCCGGCTCTCATTTACGTTGAGACTGGCTAAATTTCACGTTATCAATCACACAATCGGGCCGGTGTCTCTCTTTCTCTCCGTCCGCCCGATCTGGTCCTCACGTCTCGCCGATCGCCGGGCGCCGGGCTTTCTGCTGCGGTTGCGCCCGATCCCTTTCGTCGTTACTTTGTTGGTGTGTGTGTTGGGTTTGTCACCTGACAGGTGACCACCAGGCCGTCAGGGAGATAATGTAATCCTCTCCGAGAGGCGATAACAGCCAACTGGAATAATTGTGCAGACACACACACACATACGCACACACACACACACACACACACACACACACACTGTCAAACACTTCTCAGTAACCATGGGAACTTGACCCGAAGCCTCCGAGCGCTCTCCCTCTCTCGCTCTGTCTTTCTCGCTCTCACTTACATGCATGTACACACACACACACACACACACACAGACACACACATACGCACACACGTGCACACAGTTCGGTGAACGCGCCGAGCCCCACCCCCTGCGCACAATGTGTACTTTGTCCAGATGCTTGCAGGAAAGGCAAACGTCAAGCGTTGAAAAATGATGCCGCTCTCAGGTTTTACTGATCCCCCCCCCCAGAATTAGCGTCCGATCCACTGTTACCACGGAAACATGAACACATGAGACATTTCTCCCCTCATCATGTTAGTCATTGTCATCATACTTTTATTTTATCATTGGTGTGACACATTTTTACACACGTGCGTGTGTGTGTGTGTGTGTGTGTGTGTGATATGAGACATTTTCGTTGCGACACACTGAAACTGGAAGCAGTCAAACAGAAAAATTCCGTATGTCAGCTGGGCCCTCTAGTGTTTAGAGGTCGGCGTTACAGATAAACTGTGACGCAGTGAAGTGCTGAATTGCATCGCAGTCATACGAGGCCTCATTGATCATGAAGAAAACACGGCCTGCAACGCAGATGTGTTTGAGCATCTCTTCATTTGAAAATGATTAAAATACCGCCTGTTGTTGGCGACCGGGGATGCGAATTCCCTCCAGCCCGCCGAGTCATGATGAACACAGATGCATTTTATTTTGTAGGTCGTGATGTGAAAACAGTTTTCCTTTCAGCGATGCCTTCGGCAATATGGAAGAATCGGGGACGCGTGAAAATTCAAGCCCGTGTGTGTCTGGATTTATCTGCGACCTTGGGTCGATTCCACCCAGTGGACCCGAGAGTATTACTGCCCTGTTAAAAGCTCAACCGTCCTCCGCTTGGTACCGATTTACCGACTCCATTAGCCGAGCGGGTCCTGACACGACAACGCTCTTAAATGTCTCGTCTTATAGGCGAGGTAGTGAATCGTTTTGAAACCGTCCCTCCAAAGTCGAGCTACGCCTGGAAGTTTCGCTACATGGGGGCGAGGTAGGGACACGCATGAATCATGCAGATCTGCTCTGGAGCTGGAATGGTCG
Organism: Fistularia tabacaria; assembly: GCA_901007705.1. Classification (NCBI taxonomy): domain Eukaryota; kingdom Metazoa; phylum Chordata; class Actinopteri; order Syngnathiformes; family Fistulariidae; genus Fistularia; species Fistularia tabacaria. The sequence continues at coordinate 2,939 of CAAKHD010006041.1, forward strand.
AACGTTTCGGCCCAAAGAAAATGAGTCCGTGTCAAAGCGTTGTGATTTAATGTCAGCACACTGAAATGCTTTCCATCTGTACCTCCATATTGTCTCATCTCATGTGATTTGGGATTTATTTGAGCGCGATCACAGCATTAAATAAGACAAAGATGGATGTTAAAACCCCATGTAAGGAGAGTTCAATGACAATTTTCATAATGAAAGGATGACATAAAACAGAGGCTCTTTGGAGACTGAGATCCAGTGTGGTTTGGCTGAAGTGAAGATCCTCTCGCAGCAGCGAAAGGTTCACCAGAGGGCATCATCCGCCCGCGAACCGCACACGTGGCTGCCGCACCGCAGCGACCCGCCGCGCAGAGTCCTCCGTGGCCGCGGGGAATTCCAGTCCATCCCGGCTTTTGAAGTCGGCGTTCTTTTCAAGATGGCCAGACTTTTGCCGTGGAGGCGGCGCTTCTTTGAAGGGCACTCGGATCCGCGCAGCTGCGCCGGTGACTTATCCGACGGCCCCGCTTGGAAAACATTGTCACGTCGCTTCTAAAAATATACGGTTCGTGTTAAATTTATCGTGTCCGATTATATCCAGCGGCGGTTTGAAACCGGGAACGATACAAGGACGCACCGGCATGGAATCTGCTTCCGCGTGCGATTTCGAGTGATTTACTGAATGAAAGAGCGCAGTCTGACCTGCAGCCTTTGGCTGCGTTTCAAGCTAAAACAATAGTTTTAAAAAAAAAAAAAAAATCTTTTTATGGGTGTAAATATCATCCCTGGCTCTCGTTATCACTTCCCAACAGTCGGGGAATCCCCCCTTCCTTTCAGCCAAGAACGACAAAGGTGAACAATTAACTTTTGGACGGCGCAGAATAATTCACTCATTGACAAATGAAAGGAAAGGAAAAACACCTCAGTACCCATTTCTTTACCCCAAATGTCTGAGCACAATAAGTGGATTTAACCTCAAATATCCACTATGTAAAAGCAACTAAGAGCGACATGCACATTGCCGTCCACGACATCCCTGCCAGTGCCGCTCCGTTCAAGGGCAGCGCTTTGTTCAAATTCTGGGGCTGAGATTCGTTCTCCGACGTGCACGGGATGTATCTTCCGGATCGGTCGCTCATCAGGGAGCACCGGGCGCTCCCATCGAGATGTCCCCTCAGCTCACTTTGGACGGTGAGCCAACCTCCTTTCTCCACCCTGGTGACGGTGTGCTGCTCCAGGGAGCCGTTGGTCAGGCAGCGGGCTCCTTGGAACCAGTGCACGTCCCCGCCGGGATACACGTCGGTGAACGTGCAGACGCGTCCATCGGCGGAGGCCTTACAACACTCTGAGACGCAGAACGAAGAACAATGAGGGAATGATCGTTATTACCAATAGTCTCTCAACACAATGAACATCCATCCGACCCGTGTTGGAATTCCTGATGACTCCGTGATTCCTGATTTTATCAACATCTCTCGAGAATCGCGGAGCGGGTTTCTCCGGTCCCGAAACATGCGGCGGGTTCATCGGAGACCCCGAATCACCAGGAATGCGCGGCTGAGAAGTGGAATGGGTTGTACGTCTCCGTACGTGGCCCTGTGATTGACAGGCAGCCTGTCCGGGGCTGAACCCCGCCTCTCGCCCAGTGACAGCTGGGATGGGCTTTAGCACCCCCGCAACCCTGAGCGCAGGATAAGCGGTTAAGATAATGAATAAACGATTGAAAATCTAATGGTCATTCTTGCACACAAATTGAGAGACAGTTAAGAAGAAGGGATAAGATATGATTCGATTTGCCTTTTAAAAAAAGACTCAATAAGATATGGATCTTTTTAGAAGCCAGAGGCTGATATCGTGGCATGTCCCTCACGACAAATGCCATGTTCAGCTTTCTCCGAGTGTTCCTGTGTCATGCAGATGGAATATGCATCATCCACAGTCATCCAGTTCATTTGAAGATCATTTAAAACAATTTTTTTAATCTGGCCGATTTTGGACAAGCGGCGCAAAACGGCTGCGCCGCCGCTGGGTTTGAGCAGATCGCGAGTAGAGGCAGATCCGTCCGTTCGGAAATCCTCGACGGCGCGTTGACGGACCGCCGGTACGCGTCCTAATCTGGACACAGCCAAAGGCAAAGAAACAGACTCTGACCTTGTAGACGTATCCACGTATATCTGTGCAAAATCCCCATGTTGGAGTGGAGTTTGCACATGTAGCGCACGGAGTCACCGCTGTCCAGCGGTTGCGCTTCTTCAAAGATGAGCGAAAAGCGGTTGTTTTTGTACTCGCAGCGGAAGCCGCTCGACGCGTTGCCCTGCTGTTTGACTTCTCCGTCGTGGTTCAAGTGACACAAAAGCCGTTTGTTCTGGAACCACTGCAGGCGTATGACTGACAGCCCGTCCTCTGATGAGGAAATGCTGCAGTCCAGAACAACCTGCTTTTTGCATTCTGCGGTCGTGTTCGGACTCACTCGTAGTTCCACTACATCCAGAGACAGAGACAGAATTTTCAGCACCTTAACATATGCTATATTTTTTTAAATCACAATGAATGTTTGTGGGAAAATAGTTTTCCTGATGGAATCGGTTCTGCGTACCTTGTGTTGTCAGAGTGACTGCCGACAGAAGGAAGTACACTATTCTAGTAGTTGTATACCCCATAATAGGCTTTCTGGAACAGGTCAAACAGGTAAAGCTGTTAAAATACTCTTCTCGCAGGCCGGGTGTAAAGAAACGAAGCAGAACACCGCTGATCAGGGTGGCTTTCTCCCATTCCTCTTCGGTCTTTGTGCCCTGCGGTTCTTCCTGCTTCTTCAGAACGATTACACCTGTAAGGCCTACGTGGGGGGGAGGAGGAAGTAGTGGGTAAAGGTTAATCATTAGAAAAGTATCAAGAAGGAGTTCCGAGGCTTCGACCTACCTCGGCGCAGACGGGGACGCCAGTTGCGGACATCGGACGCCGATGAGTGACGGTGTCGGGGGACAAAGTCAAAGCTAAAAGACAGAAAGGGATTGATTCAGGCGGGCGGCCACAAACGCCGACTTGTTTCGCTCCCTTTGATGACGCTTCGTCGAAAGTCTTCCGTCTCGGGTGGAAATCCCTGCACACGCTTTCATCTCTAACATCCCGCCATCGCTGTCATCGCCGCTTCTCACGGCGCAGCCACAGAAGGGTCATTGAAGAGAGGGATGTCACAAAAAAAAAGCAAAACACAAATTTCCCGGAGATACTGGTCGCTTTGTCGTGTCGTCCGCCGGCGCATTTCCCACGACCCCGTCGGCACAAGCGTCCTATAATACGCGTTATCGGGCCGCTAACGCACGGGCCTTCCCGCCGCTCCCTCATCGCAATCGACGCTGGGTGTTCCTTGCGTAAATGCGTGGGCGGGGGCCATTTTCCCGGCCGCGCTTCGGCAGCTGGATCACGTCTGAAGTTCCCCCCCTGTTAGAATCGCCGTAAATGACTTGAAAAGTTAATGTTAGGTTGTTCCTAATGAGACCAATGTCCCGGTGAGGATAGCGACACAAACTGGGCCGGGTTCCCAAACCGAGCCGAGCGTTTCAATTTAATTAAAATGGATAATATAAAATGTGTTGGGCTCTTTGATAGACAGGCCGGCCGTCACAAAGACCTTCAGTGAAAGCGTCTGACCGGCACACGAGTCTTTGGCAAAACGTAACAAAACGGCGCGGCAATCTAGATTTCCACAAAAAAAAAAAGGTATACCTAAACCTTTTTAAGCCGGCCAACACGGCCGTTGCACCAAACCTGTCCTTCACCGAAAGTCACATATTTTCGCCATGAGGGAATATTTAATTTTCCTGATCATTATTTCCTCCAATCTGTCCATCGCTTGAACTGCAAACCTGCTATTCTGAAAGTGAGAGCAACCCTTGAATGGAAATCTCGATTCGAACTTTGGACTCGTTGGACTCCTTTTGTTCTCGCCTCGGTGTCGTCTGATAGGTTTTTTTATTGCGCCGCGACGCAAGATCGCTGTTTCAGCACTCAATGTTTTACTTTTTAGTACCATTTGATTTTAACGCTCTTGCTTTTGCACCTTATTTATGCCTGCGTTTGTTTGGGAATCCTGCCCTCTAGAAGTAATGTCATGTTATCAGCTTTTCTCTGCTCTGCATGACAGCGATGTTTGCACAGGATGATGAACGCCATACCGTGTTAACTAAATGACCCGTAATTCCTCTTTTCATCTGGAGCTTTAAAAGTTTGGATTGTAGGAGTTCCGCGTCAGGGAAAGTCCAAGGTCTGTCCTCACGGCGATTGGTCAAGCATCGACCCGGCCGCCACATTCAAGCTAGCCGTGACCCCCCCCCCGATCAGTTCCGCGAATCCTTTTTTTTTTTCCTCTCGGTTTCAACATGAGTCAAACCATCCGGCTCTGAAAAAAACATACATAAAAACATACGCATATATGAATGAATATATCAATTTCTAGGCGCCTGGTTGACCCGACTGCCGGTTCTGTTTCAGAAAAAACTAAAGTACGAGTTGAGTTATTATCGTCAATAAAAACCGAAACGGAGTTCTTCCGATTGCCATCATGAAATGTTTAGGCCGGTTCAAGCAAAACCGTAATAGAGTGAGAGTTATTTTAGATAACTGGCTTGCTAATCTTACGCTGCTACAAGGAGCACTCAAGACTCCATGTTTAATTCCCGATGAAGACCGGGATTTAGCACCCCCACCTCGCTGTGCACTCAGAAGGCTTATCCTCAGTCAGATTTGCAGACGAAATCCTCGCCGCGGCACTCCTTTTCCAACTTCCAGATGGGTGTTGCTTATGAGATACTACATATCGCGCTGCGATTTTTCACTTGCGCCGCGATGCTAATTTCCCATCTTTTTGATATTTTATTAAAAGTCATAAATATTCAATTATATTATGCACGTTGAAAATGACAAATGAAACTCAATAGCGATAGTTTTATGCCACCGCATGCCAAGTCAAGACTTTCCGTGGGTCTTGATATGGATACATATCATCGAGGGATTCTAATAATCTTTATAAATATGAGCAGGATATTAATGTCAGCGCATGAGAAGTTTCACACAGCTGGACTGCACGGAGGAGGATGAGACTGGTCAGGTGACGTTGGATGTTCAGAACGACGGGATCAATATAAGACGTAAATAAAGGAAAAAAAAAAAAAAAAGGATTCAAGATGAAGTGGAAATGATGTCGTATGACCTCGCATATGATCTGCGGCGTTACGTCTAGCCGTGATATTGTCCTGAGGGAAACTGTCACGCGTTCTTGCCAGCCTCTCCTTCTCCACTTTTATTTTCACTTCCCTTTTTTTCATCCTTGGTGCAAACATTTCAGAAGCAGACCTGGTGTTGTGCAACGACTGAACTGCATTACCACAAACATTAGGGGAGGAGAAGAAGGAACTTCCCGCGAAGCTGTCAAACGGGGGATGATGTTTCGTTATTTCATGAAGACAAGAGTCTGGTGAACGCATTCCAAAGCCATTCTGATTTTTGCCATTAGCATTAGCAACAAGTTACACATGCGAATTATTTTGAAACTAAAACGTGTCCCTCAGAGTCTTTTTTTTGCCGGGTGCCTTGCGTGAATCGCTACGGAGGGAGGGAGCCGGTGTCTGCAATTGACGAGATAAATTGAAACGACGTAAATTAATTTAGAAAACAATATCAATATTGGTTTTTCATGCAATTCGGCATTCCTTCTTGGGATTATTTTTCTCTGTTCTCTCTGAACAACCCCTGAAAGAGAGAGGGTACATTATGTGCACGCGCACAGGTGTATAATATTCCCGTTTCATTTGCGGCCTATAAGTTCCCGGTGAGACATTAAGATGAAATAGGTGCCATTTGATGGCATTAAATGAACAGAAAATAGAGGTTGTGACTCAGCCATAACAGCAATAATCCTCAGACATGACATAACAGCCGGGGATTTCAGGATCTGACAAAAGGGGCCTCTTGTATGGAACAGTTGGCAATAACACCCCCCGCCCTACACACACACACACACACACACACACACACACACACACACACACACACACACACACACACACAGACATACACACAGTTGACTCCCTTGGTTTCACTAAGTTTCTTGATTATTTTTTTTCCCCCGACAATCAACCGTGTTTTGTCCCATGGTACTTTATTCCGTGTGCTGGCTAATCGGTTCCTGCTTCTCGGTGCCGTCCTCTGGCTTTTTTACAAGGCAATATCCGAAAAGAGGGGAAAAAAAAATACAAAATCAGGTTTCTAGCGAGGAGTCACTGCGAGCTCTGGGCAACACCGGGACCGAAACGCTCTTAATGAGTAGGTGTGAGGAGTGTATAAGAGTATGAAATGTACTTTTACTGATAATGGGCTTAGAATGGACATTGAAATCGATGTCTCTACACTTTCTGTCATTTCATGCTCTTGCTAACATCTTTAATTCACTTAAGCCCTGCACTGTTGCATGAACTATTCTTCATTGTCGGACCTCTAATGGCTACGGCACTCTCTTAAGAAGCCTTTGTATATGAAGATCCACGGAGATAATGTACATCCGAGCCAATTTGCCTAAACGAAATACATTAAGGCTATTCTGCGGTGTTTTAGCGATAGGCTAATCTTGTCCTTACAGGGGAGCATGAATGTCATTAACTCATCATGACCGACCGACCGTGACCACCCGACGCCTCTGGATAGCGTCGGATCGAGAGAAGCTGTCCAAAATCAACCAGCTGACCCTGAACATGTGGGAATTTGGTGCTTTTCTTAACGGTATGTTTGGCAAATCAGTGCAGCGAGCATCTGGTAGCCGCTGAAGTATTGGCCTCATCCAGCTAACCAACCGATTGACATTAGTGTATCATGACAACTTTGCAATAGTTAATGCATCTTTTTGCATTTTGCACCAAATCCGCAATGGGATTCTGAAGTTCTCAATGCAAGACCCTGCTCCGAAACATCAGAAAACAGCATAAATTAAAAAACAAAAAGGTTGTATATTGATATATAAATATATGCTGTTGACCGTGAAGATGTCACATATTTGCAAATATGTGGAAATTGGACACTGAAGTAGCCATTGGAAAGAGCACCTTCTGCAAACCGACACGCGGGCTATCAAGATTCTTTAGTGGCTTATTTTTTGGCACATTTAGATCATCCAGCGAGCTGACCTTAAGGCCGGATAGAAATGTCACCTCCTTCTAATAGCCCCTCTGCAGACCCCGATGCTGACCCAAAATCGCCGGCCAGCATCCTTTCCGTGTCACCCATTTGAGCCACTTTGAGGGCATGTTCATTTCACACCGTCTCGTGTCACATTTATGAATTGAACTAGAAGAATGGCCTCGCTGGCAAACGCACCGGCCGACCCGGTCTCCTTCCCTGAAGACCGCTCTCATGCGACTAATGTCTATTGAAAGGTCTATTAATGGGTACAGACAAAAAGCATCCTTGTCGATGCCAGGAGTGTTATCCTGACAATGGATAGGAACAGGAAACCAAAAAAAATCCACATCACTCATCTTGGTGTGGAGAGAAAATAAATGTCGTTCGCCACATGGCAAAATAGCTCAGAAACTCCGAATCAGTTAGGAGTTGTTTCAATTAAAATTTAAAGCATTCTCTTTTGGGCAAAACTGGCAAAACTGTAATTTACAAAACTGCCATTGGCTGTGAGCAATATTTCCTTCATCGCGACAGAAAAACACAAACCGGTACGTCTTGATTTATTCGTCACAGCCACTCATGAACAATGTATGGTAAGTGCTACACAACCCCGTTTTAGACGTGCCGCTTCATCAAAATTACATCATATCCACGATTTGTGACATTTGGGACAGCGATTCGGAGTCACCCAACAGTCGTTCCACTTTTTCACGTGCTTCATTGTCGTAGAAATAAGCCTCGCGTTGGTTTCCCGGAAGCTGCGGCTCCCACTTGGCATCTCCTCGTCGCAGCCCGAAACATTTCCAGCACTGCGCTTCCCCATCTAGAATCCCACAAGCTCGTGGTTGTTTCAAATTTTGAATCCTAATCATAGCCCCGCTGCTTGTTTCAATATTCAATTACGTCAACTGGATTTGTTTCTTGTTTTTTTTTTTCCTTTCAGTTTTTATTTCTCTTCTATCACACAATCATTCACCCAGTTACGGTTTAAGTCCCTGTGACCTGTGAGGTATCTCTCTGTCGACCGTGACAAGAGAAAGGCTTAGGAGAGATAAATGAGATGATGTTTGGTCTCACGCTGAGCTAGAGAAAATATATAAATGCATAGGAGGTGCACAAAGATATAAAATGATTAGTGCTGGATATAAAATTCTCGGTGCCGGAGGTGCTGGAGCCGGTCCCAGCTGTCATTTGGCAAGAGGCAGGGTTCGCCCTGGACCGGTAGCCGGTCATTCACAGGGTCAAACGTGGACACAGATGTTTAGCCTCTCATTCACACGTCCGGGCAATTTCGGGTTCTTGGACCCGGGGGGGGGGGGAAGGAATCCGGAGAACCCGGACGAAAGCCACGCAGTCAACATGAAAACTCCACAAAGAAGGGCCCCCCTGTGGGAATCGAAGGTTTAAGGTGCGCCCCTGCAATTAACTGGGCTCACAACTTATAGGTTGATAGGTCTGGGTCGTAGTAACGTTTTAGATAACATGTGGGATGAGATGTCGCCATTAAACAGGCATTTATTATCAGTCTGTCACTGCTAATTTGCACTCTATTATTATGATTATTTTGTTAATTTCATGGCACCGTGGGATTGTGAGAAACGCCCTCTCGATTCCTCTGTGTGTCGTCATTAGAGTATCATGCAAGTACGTCTCATCTCGTGTCCAGCACATGTGGAGGAATTGACTTTGGTTTGCTTAGAGTCAGAAAGCTTCACATGGATATATTTTTTCCCTGGAGTCAACCTGGAGCTCAGTTGAGCAGTACATATGTGACTGAAAGAGAGCAGGTCAGCAGTGACAAAGTGTTTATTTTATCCAGAATGGCTGCTTTGGTTTAGTCGCATTGAAGAACGAGAAACATTTTGTCCAGTAGAATCACAGGTGCGTTGTGTTTTCTCCAGACTAAATAGATCTTGCATCTTTCAACAACTGCAACTGGAATATATTTGATACTTGAACTTACTGGGAAATGTAATATAAGATTTAGACAGAAAATATTAAATTTTCAGACGGGATAAATCACTTCCAAACACTGCTTAATTCAATTGTGTGCTTGGAAGAACGGACGCCCGTTGACATGTTTATCGCCTGCAGCAGTAAATAAACAACCGGCGGCCTCAAAGTGTAATCACTGGCCTCAATCCCGTCTCCAACCTAAATCCAAACGCACGAGCATTAATAATGCAGATTTTCAATAATAATACTGGATCCATGCTTGTTTTGTTAGTTTGCGACTTCAGCCTCTTTCCAGATACCGTCAAAAAGCGGCATATTCATGACGTTCGACGGCACGTCCAGAGCGTGTGGATGTGAAACATGGATTTGTCAAGGTCGTGCAGGGGAAAACGCACAGTCTGAGAATTCTCGAAGGGGGAAAATAATATAGGAGGTTTGTTTAAAAAACAAAAACAAAAACATTCGGCTGCAAACTGCTCATGGCCTGATGAAGCCAACAGAACCACATCATCTGCAAAAAAGCAGAAACTCGATCTGGGGCTAGAAATCCTGACCCTAAAAGTTATGAACACAATCTGTGACAGAGGGCAGCCCTGGCGGAGTCCACACGTATTCAATCATACCTATATGTATGTATGTGTGTGTGTGTATATATATATATATATATATATATATATATATATATATATATATATATATACACACACACACACACACACACACATACATACATACAAATAAATACATATCCTAATATATACATAATATACATATATGTAAATGTATATACTAATACCTATACATATATACTAATGTGTATATATATATATATATATATATACACACATATGTGTGTGCAGGTATGTGCATATACATATGGTACATGCAGAGTATATAGATATGTGTGTATAGGTATTTTTACATATGGAAATGTGCATATATATCTATATATACATCTGTGAATATGTTTATACATACATGCATACAAACAGATGCAGTATGTATATTTATCTTCTTGTCCTTTCGGCTTTCCTCTCTCAGGGGTCGCCACAGCGAATCAACCTTCTCCATCTAACCCTGTTCTCTGGATCGTCCTCTCTCACACCAACTACCTTCATGTCCTCTCTCACTACGTCCATAAATCTTCTCTTCGGTGTTCCTCTAGACCTCCTGCCTGGAATCTCCAATTCCAGCATCCGTCTACCAATATAGTCCCTATCCCTCCTCTGTCTATGACCCAACCATCTCGGTCTGTTATTTGCGGCTTACTGTATACACCGAATAATCCAGCGGGGGGGAAAATCCGATGGTCTGAGTCCTGAATCTGTCCAATTACCAAAGATCAGCCCTCGCGTGCATCCCTGCAGAATTTCTTTGGTGTGCAAATCAGGGGCGAGACAATGTTAGGATGCCTCCTGCAAGCAGGTGGTGTCAGCAGCTTTGAAGCGAGACAAATTTGTTTGATGGTAGTTTACCACTCGGGGAGCAGCTCAAGGGAGATCAGACGCTTGTTTTTGCAGACTCAGGGAGCTAATCTGGCTCAGAGCAGGGGTAGCCGGCCTACCTGCTCAGGGAACGTATGGAGAGATGCTGAAACTTGATGCCGGTGTTCGCTAATGCGCGGGGGGGATTAGCTGTTACTGCTAACCTCCAGTTCCTGATGTGTTGCGGCATCATTGCACCCATAAATATCCTTCAGTCCTGCCCTGCTTCCATTCTAGTCTGTCAGGGTGCTTTATGGCGGGATGATTAAATGTGATCCCTGCCGCTGGGCTGTGTTTGTCCAATATTCAGCGTATATCACAGTAATTACAATGGCAGTCAAATTTTAGATGCTAATCATAAATAAAAAGGAATAGATACATGTCGTTTAACAGTTTGCTTTTATTTAGTACCAGCCAGCTGCGCTTCACAGTATCCCCTTCAATTCTGCGTTTTGCTCGTCACGTCATCAGACGCCGCGAGTGCTTGAAGTCGTCAACAATTTCCACGCTGCTTTACAATCGCTGTGATCCCTTCGAATGGCCTTGACAGGAGAAACAGCGCAATGGAAACATCGGCGGATTCTCCATACGCTGACTGCATTAATGTTTTCTCAGCGGGAGGCAACATCCTAAAGCGCTTGACTTATGCATCGAAGCAATTAAAAGAGGTTACCGTGTTCAGTGTTGATGGCAGCTCCTATGTAAACACGGTCTTCAAGAGAAGGAAGGAAGGAAACCTATTTCCTTTCGTCCTCCATTGTGGACTGTTTGTGTTAACCGGAGCAGCGGCATCAATCATCAAGTATGTTTAAACTGTTCTTTGGCGTTTACATTTTAAGCCCAAACCCTATACGGATAATCAAATGCGCGGCGGGGCTTTATTGGTGTTTTCATCTCTCCTGTGGCTGCTTAGTTCTGGCCCATCCGTCATGGCATTGACAACATTTAACCGTACAGGATTGGCCTTGCTGTCAATGGTATTCATGGACAGTGTGTATTACCCTTCTCGCCTCCCCTTGGCCCTCATCCACTGTGATTTAGTGCAGGTGAGACCCATGAATTTTAGTGAGGCGGTTGAGAAGCGACACGGATGATTTATGATTTTGTTTACATTGGACTGGTGGGACCTTAATCTCGAGGTGATGAGAGAGGCGGGTGAGGTGTCCACAGAAAGCGTACGGCGCTGCGTGCAAACTTAGTTTGTCCCTTTTCGGAAAGGAAGGGAGTATGTGACTGCCGGGAGTCGGGCGCCTCACGTCTCGATGTTTCACAAATCCCAAGACCGGCTGGTTTTTCCACAGAAATGCCGACGCGTGACTTGTGTTGAGAATTTAGGAAAAAAGCATTTGAACGCAAGAGACGGAGGGACAGGTCGGAAGGACCGACACCCGCAGGCCAGACGCGGAAATGAACCGGTAAACTTTGATTTATCGCCGAGAGAAAAACCAAAAGCAGGAGTCTAAATGTCACCCAACAAGGGATTGCCTCTCACCGCAGACCGGTCAGGTCATTCGTCTCTATCCATCAGTGTCCCCTTTCAAAGACATTACCCTTCATAAATGATACCCCTGTCCATTAAGGGCAGTGCATAAAATGAGGCGTTTGACTGCCCACAAAAAACGCGTTCAATTAATGTCCCCGGACCTTTATGATCCCTTGACTGGATCAGTCCCCTGACGGGAGACGCTGCCAGAAAAGTGGCATTGATTATCTTTTGGGGGGGGGGCATCAATAGTTTGTCGCTGCCACAACAATACCAGCACATTTGCGGTGTTAAATGCTATCACTGCCGGAGGTGAGGAGGGTCTCCGACCCCCCGCATGGAGGGCCGGAGAAATGCGCAGTTTATCATGCCGGTCAGGAGATGACCGAAAGAAGGCGATAAATGCCGCTTTACGGTGCCGGCGCCGTAAATTTACTGCAGGAGAAAAAAAAAAAAAATGTGTGGAAGTCTCAGAGAAGGTGTCTCTGATATTATGAAAAAGCAGAAGAATATGTTCCAAATTTGACGGAGGCTAGAATAACGTCATCTTGAGGTTATTTCCCCCCTCTTTTGACAGCTGCAGTCGGACTTCTCTGTCTCTCATTGTTGAGACCAGCTACAATTCATGTCCAAGAGGAAAAAAAAACAAAAATATATATAGTCCCCTGCTGTTTAAAATCACGCGTCTTACATTCCTAGCAACCCAAACAACGACGGTAGGCATTTCGCAGGAAGTGGTGTCTGTAAAGCCTGTCAGTTCCAAACAAAGAAGACAATAGAGGAAGGCACGGAACATTAGGTCGCTGACCCGCTTCAGCTCTCCTTTGGGAGGCAGCGGCGCAATAAAATTTTCCAGGCATCTGTTTGTTTCAGAAAATGTCAGATAAATGACAGGAAGATCGATACAGAGGGGTTAGACGTTCCCATCTGATCACGCACGTGTGTGATCGATACCCAAAGGATTACCTTATACGGTATGTTTAAAAAGGGTTCTGGCAAAAGTGGATTAAGGCGCTCATTAGAGGAGATACAATCGGCCAATCAGGCGTTGGTAAGCGGCCCGTGCAGACTTGCAGAGGATCTGCATCGGATGAGGCAGTTCAAGGGCAGTTCTAATCTACTCATCACCCGGAACTGCTTCAGAGAACCGCGAAAACACGGCCAAACGGGCGGGGAAGACTTGGAGCGGATCAGCTTCGGCAGCACAGGAACAAATAAAGTGAAGCATCTGTCAGCCAGGAATTTCAGGACGCGGGAAATGGTAGCTCTGTGAATGTCGCCTGCTTTTGAATTTTGCCACAAATAATTTGTTCCTCCCCGCATTCGGGTGGAGTTCGCAGACTGGTGATGTGCGAAGTTCTTTCGCGTATTTTTTATTTTTTTTTTCCCCCCCTGTGTTGTGTACGATGGGATCTTTAAAAAAGAAAATCAAATGAATTATGCACGGTTGAGGCCCCTCGTGGGAAGCCCCCGAGGGCGAGTTAGAAGTACAATTCCGCCTGCATGCTTTTAATTCTTCCATAAATTGTTGATGACTTAAAACCAAGACAAAAAAAAGGTCAGGTGTAGCGACAGTCCCTGAACTGTACGCTCCAGGTCAGGATAAGACCAATGCTTATCGCGCTGAAACCACTCCAAGTGTAAATCGCCAGAAAATAACCCTACAGTGTGGAATATCGTCGAGTCCCCTTTTTGCAAATGGTACAATCGTGCCTTTATTTAATGCAGGAGAAGCAAGAAGGTCAAAGTTTCATTCAATTTCACTCTCCAGACGTGCACGCCATTGTTCCGTCGTGTTGACGCAGCAGGTTGCTACGGTGGCGTTTCTGCCAAAAATAACTTCCGGTCTCAATGATGGTCTTTTTTAAGCTGATCCAAAGTTGTGACAGGGTTAAAGGGCGCCGCGACCAGTTTCGAGTCAGTCAGCGGAAATGCTTCGGAGGCGGCAGGGAATCTGGTATTCAAACAATCTCGTTTGCAAATGTTGAATCAGTCTCACTTACTGTCCAAACCAGCTGGTTAGCCGTCATTAGCGTCATGTAGAGTCCATTATCTAATTGTCTTCCCAGATGTTGTGTCGGCTAAGCGCGGCCGCATTGGAATAAACAAGTAAAACACTTTTGCCGTAACGCTCCCCGGAAATCGGAAAAAGTCTTTTCTCGTCTTACCTGTTGTCTTTTCTTTTTTTTCCCACGGTGCCGAATGATGTCTAATTGGAAATCTGCATGTCGGCCGGCCGGTCCGGTATAGCTGCCGTCTCTGCTACATCTGCAAGAGGGCATCAATAGAGTGGACCACTGAGTCACTTCCTTTTAAAAGAACAATTGTCCAAGAGATATGTGGTCTTCCTGTCTTTAACTGTGTAAACTACACTCTTCCCCTTTCCTTCCTACCTCTGCTTGTCAGGGTTGTTAGCACGCTGCCATTTGCCTCAGTGGTCAGCAATCTGCTAATGCACTCCCGTAAATTACCCAGGATGTATAGGACGCGCTGTGCAATCAGCAGAAATGTGAGATTACATTCACCCGGTGTAAATCGTTGCATTAGTTTACGAAAATAATGACGTGGGAAATATGAAAGCCAAGTTCCCATCCTATTTCAAAATGAGCTGACGTCAGAGCCGAGTTCCTCTTTTCAAAGGATCCTCCACGTCGGCGCGTGATGCCTATGTCTAGACCCCGTTCTATTTGTTCGACTGCAAATTTATTACAACATTTCCTTTCGAAGAAATGTAATATTTGTTTACAAAAAATGCGACAAATATCCTTTTTGAGCTTGACCCCCCCCCCCCCCCCCCCCCCCCCCCCCCCACCGCCTATCTGTTAAAAAAAAAAAA
>CAAKHD010006041.1:22984-37950 GCA_901007705.1 Fistularia tabacaria
TGGTTTTCCGTCCCCACGACCCCCCCCCCCCCCCCCCCCCCCCGGGAGAGGCCCCCGGTGAAAAGAAAAAATGTGTGGGGGGGAATTTTTTTTTTTTTGGGGGGGGGGGGGGGTCATAATGAAAGGCAGCAGCGTGTTTGATGGCAACGCTGGAGAATAGATGATTTTGTCTTTTCTGGGCTTTACGCTAATGAGACCGCAGTGAAATGCACGCTTGGCCTTTTCACCGATACTGACGTTTTCCATGCAAAACTTGTACTTTTATGGCCTTCCTCATTTTTTTTCACCTCGATGTACGCGCCCGTCAATCACAATAATTCTGAATCGACAGACGCGCTCCCTCTTTTGCAGTCGCCGTGCTCCACGGCGTGCTTCCTCCTTATGAAAATCAATTTTCGTGTGTCGCGGCGGAAGTCGGAGGAAGGGCACGCGTTTCCATGGCGTGTCCCCGGGAGTCGCGGCGGATTGAAGAGCGGGAGCCTGAAGCTTTGGCTTAAATAACTGAGGCGGTGAAAGCAGTGTCCCCCGGGGATTTGTCGAATAACCTGAGTGCACCCGGGTTCAGACTAAGCCTTTAGTTTCTTTTAATTTTAAGATTATATTTCCGGTTCAATGTTACTTGCTCGATGAGCACAGCTAAATCTATTTTGTGTGACTGAGTTTCCGAAGCATTGGATTGGAATCACGTATCAAAATAAAGGGCGTCAACGGAAGACAGCGCAACGACCAATTTATGCAAATTTTGACCAAATTTGAATGCATTTCCTGCTAAAGGTGAAAAGTCCTAATGCAGAACCCCAAGAATAGAGGATTTTTGGGGGATAGGAGAAAGTCAATCAGAGTACGGAAATCTGGTTTTCGCTTGTTGACAAACGAGAGTCGATAACTCCGGGCCGAGAGCTCACGTGGTTGCAAACAGAGACGCTTTCAAACCTGAAGAGAGGCCACGCCCACTGTGACGGTGCGCGGACAGCTGCGACAAAGCAAATCCGACAGATTGTACGACTAGTTCAAGGACAAATCCCAAAGGGCCGGTCCAAAGCAGGAGCTCCTCTTCTAATGCAGATACTGTAGACCTAAAGGATTTGTTTTCATCTCACCGAACAACCGACAGGCACGAAGTAGATATATAAACAAAAAAAAAATTCATCCATCCTATCTATACCGCTTATCCTGCACTCACGGTCGCAGTTGTGCCGGAGCCTATCCCTGCTGTCATTGGGCAAGGCGGTGTTCACCGTGTACCGGTAGCCTGTCGATCACAGGGCCACGTACAGAGACAAACAACCGTTCACTCACTCATTCACTCATCTTGGCAGTTAAAGATCTCTAGTGAACCTCCAGAAACCGAATGTTGACTCGGAGGCTCCGCTCGGAAAGGCCACCCCGTGTCGGAATCGAACTACTTTTAGCGAGGCGGCTGCGCGATGCGTCGTGCTACCCAAAAAGTGTAAAAAAAAAAAAAAAAAAAAGGGCTATGTAAAATATTGAGAAAGTTGCTTTTTGTTTGCTATGATTTCTAGCATATTCATCACCCAGAAGCTCCGGGTGTATTCAATTTAAAGCCGCATCTTCTTGAATGTTGCCAAACAGCGAATCAGCATCGGCTAGCAAACAATGCTAGCAGTTATCCACAAAAACACGACGATCGAAATCCAGCTCGGGTTTGTTTTCTTGACAAACGCTGTTCGCTGTCCAGATCGGAGATGCTGTAATTCATCCGAGGGGGAAACAAAATGCAAAAATATCGCTTTAGCGTATCAACGCGTTCCGATGAGTAAGTGGCCCACAGGCAGGATGCTCCCCTTGACCAATCACCGCTTGATTACCGGCCACAAATCGAAAGCGTTCACCCTCACATTCACACCGATAGACAATTTAGAGCAATCAGCTGAGCCGCTGCTTGGTTTCGTGTGTCGGGAAACCGGAGAGCAGAGAAGGAACATGCTGAATCTCGACAAAGAATGACAAAGAGTGACGGAGGACCACAAATACGGCCCCCGGTACGTCACCCCTAATCTAATTAGCCGAAAGTATCTGAATATAATGATAGGAGCGAAAATAAATCGAATAGGATTCCAACCGCATTTCACGCGCTGCGTTTCGAAATGGGTTTATTAGAGTTGTGTAACTTTTGAATTTGTCCGTCATGAATAGTAGGTTCTGCTTCTCAAACCCAATGGACTTGGCTGCACTTCACAGCTTCCCTCCCCTCTGATCCTCTTCCCCGCCGGACCGGTTTCCATAAATAAATCTACTGTAAATCCTACCAACTGAATGAAGTCCATGGCCGGGCTTATAAAGCCAGAATGGAAGAAAAAAAATAATACATGTGACCAATGTTTCATTTCATCGCCGCGGTTACTTTGAGGTAATGGCCTGATTTGACTCCGGTGCATCAATCAAAAATTAAGACACGGCGACGTCCAACCAGGTAACTCTGTCCTTGCTTGTGTGAAATCTGGATTCTCGACTGCATCAACTGATGGACAAGATCTGCCGTTTTGGGTTTTTTTTTTTGTTCAGGTCAAAGCAGCCTCAGTCCACTACGTACAGGATTAGACATAATCAGGAGGAACCCGGTCTTTTTTCATCCATCCATTCATCCATCCATTCACTCATTCATTCATTATCTATGCCGCTAATCCTGCACTGGTTCAACCTCGACCGGTCACATGACGACATCCAGAGATATAAAACCTTTCATTCATTCATTCATTCATTCACACACCATATGGAGACACATTTACTCTCTTCTCTACAAGTCACATAGAGACATATTACCTTTAGCACTGGAATTCCCACAGCAGGTGGAGACATGCAACCATTTATCCTCTCATTCACACGCCATGTGGAGACAAACAACCATTCACTCTATCATTCGCACACGATGTAGCGACATACAAGCATTCACTCTCTCATTCATACGTCAAAAAGTCACTCTTTCATTCACAGGCCATATGGAGACAGCCAACAATTCACTCCCTCGTTCTCATGTTATCAAGGCGACCAACCACTCACTCATTTATTCACGTGTCATATCGAGGCATCCAACCATTCACTTTTTCATTCCCGTGTCTGGCCAATGTGGGTTCTCCAGTGAAAACCAGAGAACGGGGAAACCCGCGCAGACATGGGGAGGACATGGAAACCTCGAGCCGGGAAGCTCCTGTCGTGACAGCGAGATCGCCTCCCCTTTCCCTCGTCTATTCTCTTCGTTTGTTCCTCATTTGATTACGTTTAGCATGAAACGCTACGACGGCAACACAAGAAACCCTGCTGAAATGATTCTTTATATTGGTTTCTAAATGAAATAGACATCGCATAGAATGACGGCGCTCATGAGACGGCGTCTCTGATTCCTCTTCTGATGCAATAAACTCACAAGAACAGCAATTTTCATGTCGTGTTTGATTCTGGATCTTTCGAGTGTAGACGCCCTGATATTTAGATTCCTTTCGCTAAGTTTTAAATTGGTCGCAGAACGGCTGACGGACGGGTCCGGCGTTGTCGGCGTGGGCGAAAAGTAAATATTTTGTTGATGTGAAAGCCATTGTTACACTGGCAGACTGTCGGTGTCATCATCAATCACAGTTTAAATTGTTTGATATTGGCATTGACGCTTCGCCTTAATCGGATAAACAACCCAAGCAGAGGCGTGAAATGGAAGACAATGATAGATTGTCTGACTCTCTATCAGCGCCGCCGCAATTAGTTCAGCCGTCCTCGCTTTGCTACGGGCGAAAAAAAGAGTAGTTGATGGGTTCGGGGTTGATATCATTTGGGATTTTGTGGAAATCGTGGCAGCGCGCGGGAAATTCCACAGAGGTCAAAGTATCGCCGTACATCGATGACAAATTACGCTTGCAACCGTTCAACGCGTTTCCTTGCTAGTTTTGGTTCGGGGGCTCGGGAATGAAGTTTAAACCGTGTTCTTGTCCCTCATTGAGCCACATCGGTATTGCGTCGGGGTCACCGATGACCTGACCCCGGATCACCGTCGCCAATGAATGACGGTAAGTTACTTCTGGCCATCGCTGTGCTGTCTCTCGCAGCTGGATAAGTTGCAACCGCACCGGAGCTGGAGAGAAAAAAAACCAACCAGCTTGATCTCACATCTCCATATGACGGTGGAAGGATGAAAATATTATAAAATCGCATATTTGACACAAAAGGTGAAAGTATAGTCAAAGAGAAGAGACCCTTCTTTGTGCACAGGATGGATTTATGTTTCCTCCCGGCGGGGAGTTGGATTCCACACGGCGCTCTCTGGCTTCCTTACTCTCAAGGAAACGCTTCCCCCCCCCCCACCTCAGCTTCTGCCTCAGCTCTTTTATTTTTCCGATGTGGAGGAAAGCCGCACCTTGACTTCCGTCCGAAAGCGCCCGCTTTGAGCGCCTCCCCCTTTTTTCTTTTTTCAAATGTCGCTCGGTATCGAGACGACGGGCTTATTTTTCCCGGATTGTCAGGCGTCGTCGTGTTCTATTTTTCAAACCGGAGAGCGCCGACACCCGGCGACTCCCCCACTCCCACTCCCCACCTGCTTGTTACACCTGAATTCATTATTCACCCCGAGCGTTACAAAGCGATCCTGGTCCTTCTTCTCAGATCCGTTATCTAGATTTATGAGCCTCGTTCCTGCCGGTGAAGAGGAGAGAATGCAATTGTACACATTCGGGGTGTTGTGCGTACCCTCTCCACCCTCTATCTCTCCCTAACACACACTCGCGCTCACTTTGTCCTCTCGCTTCGGTGAATAATTGCCGCGGCCGCTCGTCGGTGCCCCGAATTGCCAGCTCGCGGGCGAGACGACGCCGGTAGCCGAGACCTTCTTTTTCTTGTGATTCATCGCCCTCATCGCGGCGGCTCGCCGACCCCTCACCAACCGGCGGCCGCGTTCTGACACACGGCCGCATTCACGGAGCCGTCGCGCCATTTGTCCTATTTAGGAGTTCCCGCAGCGGTGTGCTATTACATTTCGGAAGTGGAGCGGCGTGTGAATTTCTTTCAGAAAGGTTTGTTTTCAGGCAGAGATGCTACCAAAGTAGTCCCGAGAAGCCGATTTTTCTGTTGTTTTTTTTTGTACTTCGTTTATTCTTTAAAGGCTTATCGTTAGCGCTAGGCTAAACCCCCCCCCCCGAGTTTAGCTGCCATAGGCTGACTCTGCCGAGGGAAATCCCACGATGCACCTCTCTCACTCCTCCCGCTCTTCCTGTCCTTCACGTCCTTCGTCTTGCCAGCGGCCGCCACTGTCAATTATGGATGTTGAAGCTATCGGCGTATCATGCTAGCGAGAGCCGCGTAACTGTTAGCGCCGCCGCTGCTATCCGCATGTGAGCATTTGTGCCGCTCCCTCCGGACCCCACGCTGGCTTTCCGTCTCGCTGCTTGCGCCCCCCCGGACGGTCGAGGCAGAAGGCCGCCAGCAACCAGCCCGGATCCGTGCAGTGCAGGGTTACCGCCGAGGGCTTTCTCGCGGGTGAACGTCGGGTGGTCCTGCTCCGCCTGGGAGTTTTCATGAGACAGCTCTGTTGGGATTTGCCGCCGTGGAAATAAAAATCCGGAAAACAGTCCCACGGAATGATGTGACTTTGTCAAAGAAGTTTGGTTGTCTGATGCCGTTCCGCTTTGTTGAACTCCCGAGCGGTCAAAAATATCACATCCACGTCGGAAAAGCAGAAAAACAAACAAAAAACGAAACAAACATTTCATAAAGCCGAGTTGGTTTTCCCATCGCCTATTTTTTTCCTTTTTTTTTTATTGCGGTAAAATGTGAAAGGTGACATAATCAGTCTTTTGCCACCTCAAGGCTGAGATCTCAGAGGATCTCCGCGTTTTATGAATACATTTCATCAGATGCCGATTGTGTGGCTTCTTTCATGTGAGCGACGTGAGAGAGACTCCGGCTTTGAGGGGAAACTCTTTTTAAGCTCATCGCGACGGCGGATTGCATGAATAAAACGGCATTGTGTCGATACCGCTGCTGTGACTTCACCGCGCCGCATTTAATGAAACCCACGGCGAAGAAGAAAAGAAAACAATGGGGACGTAAGCAGCTCAGAATGCAGAGACTCACAAACCCAGAAGTCGTCCTGCAGGAGAAGCAGCTCCGCACGAAGGTCCCCGGTTATACATGGAACCACTCCGCTTTTCTTTCCCCTCGCTCCGTATCGCGCCTGTTCATTCAGCGCTCGCCCTCGACGGAAGCACTCCAGCGCATTATCCACGAACGTACCCGTGGATCCACGGAGACGGACGTAAACCCCCCCCCCCCCGCCGCCGCCCCGGAGAGTTCGAAACGGCCGGGGGGGGTCGGAGAAGCTTCGGTGTCTGCGCACGACTACCGCTTTGAGTGGGGAAAGCAGCTCCTTAGAAGAGAAAAAGGTTTTGAGTTCTTTCTTGGCTTTTTCTACGTATTTCTTACGTAACAAAAGTCATTTTCTGCGCCGCAGGAAGTGTTTCCAGGGCTCGCGGAGGAACGTCAACATTTTAGCCAAAAAATACGCCCAGAGTTCGCTAACGGGCTAATGGGTTCTTCGCACAAAATCAAAACACTTCGAACCATGGGTGGTTTTTGCTTCCACCGTGCAGAACACGGACACTGTGGCAACTCGGCCCTCCATGTGTTCCTCTTCCTCTCGGTGGTTTGCTTTTGACTCGAGGGACGAGTCGCAGATGCTTGTGTCACTGCGGGAACGCGAAGCAAACAGCGAGGTGGACAGTTTTTAAAACGGTTCCGTCTGAAAGCGGCGAAAGTGCCTCGGCGAGTGATTTCCCCGAGTGCGCTTGGATTATCCGAATTTCTCTGCCGTCACACCAACATTGGTCTTCAAATGTCTCCGGTCTCGTATGACTTGAAGATTCTCCGCCCCGCGTCTTTGCGGCGGCTTGCACGCGCGAGATCCCCGACAGGAGTTTTCGCCGACATGAAAAAAAAATAAAGATTGGAAAGTGTTTCCTCTCTGTGCCCCCTCCCCCCCCCCCCACGCCCCCCCAGCGACTCACAGCAGCATCAAAGTTTTATTTTGCTTGTTTTTTCCGCTCCCGGTGCGTTCTGCCGTGGCGGAATTTATGCAGCGCCGCCGCCGCCGTCGCCTCCCGACCTCTGATTTGTGCGCGATGGCCACCCGGAGTGGAAGATTTCCATTTGGATCGCCGTGCAGGGATCAGCTCTTTCCCTCCCTCGTGGGAGACGCTTTGAGAAGCTCATCACTTCTGTATATTCTGAGCTCGGTGACAGAGGAGGGTTGCGGGCCTGTCAGTCACAGCGCCAGCCCTCAGAGGTCCCTCTGTCACGCCGCATTCAGATGACTGCTTCTATTAAACGGAGAGCTTCCCGGTCGTCAAAAGCGCCCGTGGGATGCGGCCGCCTGCGAACCCAAGCAGGTGCACGTGTGCCGCGCCAATCCTAAACGTGAGACTTTCTCAGACTTGGGCGTTTTTAGAGCTCGGAGCTGTCGACTCGATGCTGTGTTTCGGGGTCAGGCTGTACTTCGGGGGACGGCCGCGGTCGACCCCGGCGCCGCAGCGTCTGCGTGCCGAAGCCTCATCGGACGAGACGCCGAACCGCCAAAGTCGCTCCCGATTGCCTGGCCAGTAAGCAAATGTCCTCGTGAATGCTATCCAGAGTAGCAGGCGCTGACGCCGCTAGCTGTGAAAAGCATCATTGAAAGCATTTCCTTTGACCGCCTTGAAGGGTAAAACTACGGCCGCTGCTCTCATTTTCCAGAAAGTCGAAATTCAAAATACCTTCGCTTTCTTTTACTCGATGCCGCCGTCGGCGGGACAGTTTGTTTTAAAACGGTTGAATTGAATTTTGAATCTGCAAGGAGTGAAAATGCTAAATAAGTGAAGGCAATTTATCATTATTATTTGCAGTAGAAGTGGAACCATTTCTTTTTCCTCATTGTTTTATAATTGCGGTTAAGGGTCAAGACAAAGGGTTTTGTTGCTGCAGCGTAAATCATCTAAACAAGCAAAATTATTTATTTTTTTTGTTTAGTTTTGCGAAGCCGGTTCCGCTCTGCTTCTGTGCTTCGCCTCTCGCACCGCTCACGAGTTAGCGAGCGCTATTTTGTGACGACGCTCTCGATTTTTACCGGCGAAATGTTGCTTGAATCCAAGTCTGTCTGTTCTTGACAGATTCACGGGTTTCAGATAAGATCAGATGAGACTATTTTCATTAATCCCCTCCCGATGGGGAAAGTTCAAATATGACAATATTGCAAAAAAATGTCCAAAAACACGCAGGAGGTCAAATGTATTTATTTGTATTTTCGTATTTATTCATTTATTCCTTTCATGAAAAAGCCTGGTCATGACATTGTTCACACAATGATAAATTGTACATAAATACATGATTTAAACGTTTACATGAATTTGAAAATACAACTTTCACCAGATTAAACATGAAACATTTGCATACATTTATACGATACAAAACCCATCCACTCGCTCATGAAGTTTTTATGATTCAATATGTTTTGTTGTATACAACCTTTTCAGTCGTAAAAACATATTTTGACACCGTTTCAATTAATTCTCCTGAGAATTCCACATTTTTCAACCTTTAACAGATCAGCACTTTTGTTTGAATGTCGTTCGTTCACGTCAAACCTCCTCCTATGGTTTCCATTCTGTGATGGAAAAATAAACAACGTTTGTTCGTCTTCCGGTACAAATCTGCTTCGAGCTTCAGTCATGACCAATGATGTCTGCAATTCTATGATGCTTTAGAATTTCAACCATTTGGACTTCATGAAAAGTGAATTTGCACGCTCTCGAAATGCAGCTGTGAATTATCCGAATGGCTCTTTTCCGTTATACAATGAATGGCTTTATGTTGCTTTTCTAGGCGTTACCCCAAGCTTCTGTCCAAAAGGTCAAATAAAGCCATATCATTGGGCAATATAACATTCTCAATATGTGGCCAGATAAAAAATATTTGGATTGATTTCAAATAAAAACGCTGCATCTGACTTCAAGCTGAGTGGGTCTGATCTTCACCTCACCTCACACATGACTGACGTGGGCTTTCACTCGCGATTTTCCGTACAAGAATAAGTCAGTTTCGGGGTTCATTTTGAGGAAGTCGTCTTCGTCGGCAACACAGATTCCCACGGAGCTGCGGTGTAGCTGTCAGTCATAGTCAGTGTGTGAGTGTGTGTGTGTGTGTGTGTGTGTGTGTGTGTGTGTGTGTGTGTGTGTGTGTGTGTGTGTGTGTGTGTGTGTGTCAAAACCCACAGGCGAAAGAAGTCGGTCTCGATTCTAATGAAAATGCAAATGGTGTTACTTGTGTCAACTTCCGCTGCCAGTCAGCACCGCAATTACGTACTGCCCCTGAACGCCCCGCGATCAATCTGGGTGGAACCCGGACGAATCGCTACCCCGACTCATTTCCCTAATTCATCACGGATGGATCGATCCCCCTTATCGTTATGTTCTCTTCTCCTGTTCATTCTCCGCTTTCCCCATTGATTCCTGCCCCGTCGCTCCATTTTCTTTTTCTTTTTGTCTGACGTAATCTCTCCAGCCGGATGAGAGGCAGGTTTTTGTAATCGGCGTAAAAGTCGGATTGAAAAACGATAAAATGAACGGGTCGCTACAGTCGGAAGAGATGATTAATGGGACGCGATGAACGCCTTTGTTCGATTTTTCAGTTTCCGTTCAAAGGTGGACGGACTGCTATCTTGTTGGTTCTGTGCGACGCGTCGGACACGACTGTCTCAATCGGCGGCCCAATCCGGAAAACTCCGAACACGCGGAACGTCCGCACGTGAACGTGAATGAGTAAGACCGCACATGACGAGCGCTTTGTCTCTCGGCCGATTAGATCCGCGTCGAGGCGAGGATAATTGTCCCAAACACATGACTGGGTGGAAAAAGAAGATGGATATTTGTCACCGAAAAGCCCGAACACAGGGGTTAGCTTGAGAAGAAGAGAAATAACTTTCGTGTCATGTTCAGTGATACATTGAGCGCGACATCAGCGAAATTTGTCTCGCTCAGCAGCACTTCGGCTGGCTCGGAGCAGCGCGGGAATCAAGCCGCGCCGCCCCCGCTTTAGCACATTGGCTAGAAACATCTATTTTATATGTCGTGATGAAGCAGCTTTTATGAGTTAGCGCTTTCACTGCACAGGGAAACGTGTTACCGGGCTTTACGTACGACAAGAAACACTGAATCCAGAATCTTCTTCCTCGCAGGAGAAAGGTTCCTGGTTCGATTCCGACGGCGGGCTTTTCTCCTGGCGCTCCCCGGGACCGCGTGGATTTCCTCCCACCGTCCAGAACCATGCAGCGGGTTCAGTGGAGACCCGAAATTGCTCAGACGTGTCAACGGGAAACTGAGTGGTTGTCTGTCTCTACGAGTCACGCGAACGGTGATATATTTCTGTATGAAAAGTGACTGAAAGGATGAATTTCGGTGGCGCTCTGTACGATGTTTGAACGAGAGGGTTGCATGTTTCTATCTGAGAGGGTGAATGGATCCATCCTGACTGACTGAATCTTCATGTTTTGCATGTAAACGGCGGAAACGGCGGGATTTCCTCATCTGACCTTAGAAAACGCAATCACGGCTGTGTCATTTTTTTAGTTCGTCCTCGACTGCGGCAGAAGAACGTTCATCACGCCTCGGTTTGTTGATGCACGTCTGTTCAAACGCTCGTTTCACCGATGTGAGATCTATCTGAGGAGTTTGGAGTTTGATGCGTCTCCAGTCTCCAGCTCAGCTCCGCCGGACAGAAACCGCCTTTATAAAAAAACAACCTGTGCGACTGCGTCCGTCCGACGAAAACCCCAACGTCTGCTTGATCCCAGTAGAAAACCTCTGTGAACGTCCCTCTGGGGCGGGTTTTGAAATCGACGCCGGTTCCGGGGAAGATTATCCCAGAGACGTCACGCGTTTTTTTCAACAGATTTGGTTTTTGTAAAGTCCATATTTGAATTCGATCGCCTGAGCTGTGAGTGTTTTAGCAGCGAAGCCCGGACCCACCGCTCCGTCCTTTTCTGACTGAAAAATTACATTTGGCTTTTTACCATCGCCATATTTATGTTTTATCGCATTCCCCTAATTTGTTTCGATCGTTCATAAATGTCAGAATCAAATTGGCTGCGGATAACCCGCCGCGCTCCACCCTGACATTTACAAAAGAGATTCCTGAACCGCGGCATCATCGGCGGCGGTTATCAGCGCGGCGGCAGCTCCGGCACGTCCTCAGCCAACGAGAAAGAAGCTTCCGGACGCCTGTTTTTTTTTTTTTTTTTTTTTTTTCTCCGATCCGGTCGAGCGCGCGTCAAACCCGACGTGGGCTAACCGTAGGAAAATCATTAATTTCCTGTCGTGCTGGAACGGAATAAAAGCGGTAAAAAAAAAATCCCATCTTGTTCACACAAGTTAATTATCTCGTGGCCACGAGCTTGACCTCATTTGAAATTGGGGTCTTTTGAGTTTTCAGAGGCGACGAGACACGATGTGCTACCACACTGATCCATGAGCTGCCACGAGGTATAGCTCGTAAGCTCGCGGGAGCAAGTTATATCTCTTGTATACGATATAAATACAAGCGGGAGTGAAGTGCTAACCCAGGCCACGGCGCTTTTACAGCATGCAAAGTGTTGTGCACGGCGAAAAATGAAAATGACGCAATCAGATATATCCAAGATACCATAGGTCCAGGTGTATTCGTATGACACGGCCTGTCGTGAGGCTGTAAAAAATAATAGGAATATGCAAACGGGTCTTATCGCCTCTGCCTCCCGAACGGCGAAAGGTGGACTCGGCGTTGGATCTCCGGCCCTTTGTTTGCATCGAGGTGACGATTTATCTCCGGTTGGTTTCGGCCGGGAAGATGGACATCGCCACATTTCTGTGGCCGCCGCAGATTTGGATTGTTTACTCAGAGTGGTGCGTTTAATGAGAAAGTAAAAAAAAATGACCAAACGTGCAGGAAGAGGAGTAAATAACAAATAATGTCTTTTGTTTACGATTACAGATTGCCTGGTTTTCTGCATCTGCGTTGCAATATGCTGGTTTTTGCTCAGCCCCGGGGCTCTTGTGATGTTGTCAGACCTTATTGACAACAGCTGCAGAAGGGTGTTAACCGGGGGGAGTGGAAGGAGGGAGGGAAGGAAGGAGAGAAGGAGGGAGGGAAGAAGAAATGGCTGCATTTTATAAGAGTTACACCTCTTGTCACACTTGGACTTAATATCTCTGTTGATTTCGGTGGAATATCAGCGTTCGCTGCTGCGGCGGGCATCCCTTACAGTTTTATCAATGCATCTATAATCCTGCAAGTGGAGGAATGTTTCATAAAATGATTTGTTAAAGGTGAACCGGGGATAATGTCTGCATTTGCCTCATGCTGATCTGAAGCGAGGTAAAGCCCTGTGCCATTGGGAATTCTCCACTTTTGACAAAATGCTTTGGAGGCTTCGGCTGTTTCTTCTATGGTGCGTTCAGAATCACCACTGTTAATGTGTGTGTGTGTGTGTGTGTGTGTGTGTGTTTGTGTGTGTGTGTGATTGTAGATTTTTTCAGGGGGGGGGGGGCGAAAAAACGCAACCCCGTGCTCGAATAAACACGAAACCGCACACAAAGAATAAAGCGGGAAAAAAATAAAAAAAGATCCAATGTTTGCCCGGGTGGATTCCCGCTGATGGAGCAGAAGTGTTCTCACAGTCCGCGGGGAGGGACAGCTTGCGTGGGCGGCGGGCTGTCAGTCAAACACACACACACACACACACACACACACACACACACAGACACACACACACGAACCAGATCGAGCAATGCATGAGGGGCTTTTTTTGATTTTCTTCTGTCTGGCACCCTCTCTGTTCTGACTCCCTTCCTCCTGCAACAATCTACCGCCAACAGAAAAACAGAGTCACCACTTGTTGTTGTAACGTTACAATTTATAACTGAGAATATCACATTTATAGGGGAACACAAGAAGTGCTGCATTCAATTTTAGGTCCATTGTTCTTTCACTCTCTCCTTTATGTCAAGTTAATTCCCTGTCAATGGATTGTACAGGGTGCTTCATCCCAGTGCTGCTCTGACCAGGTGTGTCTCTCCTGCAATGACACTTTCGGCCGCTGGGTGTCGCTGTCGCGCCCCGATTGCACTCTCAGGCGCTGTCCGGGGTGCTGAAATCATCAACTTCTTTTCTGATGTTAAATATATATATATTTTTTTTGTTTGTTTTTTGTTTTTTTGAGCTCACCTGGATGCAAATATGCGCCTACGAGACGTTATGAAAGAGTCTGTACAGAAATAATGGCAATTATAAGAGTGCGGTGGGGAGTCGTGGGGTGGCAATACATGTAAATCATTTTCTTGTTTTCCCACGACTTTTCCATACCAAATGCTCTCATCAGACAACAAACATCTGCCCTGCCTTTGACTTTCGAGTTTGACCGTTTTCAGGGAAAGCAGAGAGAAAACAAGCAGTCAGGTGCCACCCGGAGGCGGGCTGGGGGGAGGAGGGGGGGGGGGGTGAATGCTGCTGCAGAGGCTTCAGACCGTCAGGAGCACTCCATCATTTTACCACTGGACGGCTGTCAAGTTTCCGATAGCAACAACAAACCGGAAACCAGGGAATCTGTTTAACAAAATAAAAGCATATGTTTTTTTTTTGTTGGTTTTTTTGTGCTGCAGTGGTGAGTTCGATTCCTTCCCTGGTTCACAGCCTTGGATGCGTTTCTCCGGGTTCCTCCAAACAACAGTCCACGCTGTTGGTCAAATGCAGACCCTGAACTGCACCGATGTGCGAATGAAAGAGTGAACGGTTGAACGTCTGCGAGCGGCTGGCAACCCAGGTTGACAGCTGAGTGCAGAAAAAGGGAGTACAAATAATAAAGTGGTCGTCGCGTGAGGGGTGTGAACGCACCTGAAACCTCATCTATTTATGCATTTATGGAGAGATATTAAAACAGAGTTTATTTGCAATCATGCATTTTTGAAGGCGCCTTCCACGACACATTACATACGTGTATATGTACACACACAAAATACAGATTTGATATTGTCTAATCTTTAAATAGAAACAATAAAAACCCATAAAAGTGACGAAGCAAATTAATAGATAAATACCTGCTACTTCGAAGTTTCCGCGTCTTTAAAAAAAAAAAAATAATAAAAAAAAATTAATTTTTTTTTTTTTGTTGAAAAGCCTCAACCGGATGCGGCGCGTTTTGACTCGCCGCCTTGATCGTTATAAGGGAGGGAAGATCGGCGGGGGTGAGAGTTACCACATTCACGCCGGCACACCGGGAACCGGAGGCGCCAGTAGAAGCCGGTACTCGCGACAGAGAAAAAAAAAAACAAAATTAAATTAAAAAATAGAAAATAATATTTCGAGGATACTCCGACATTTTTGACAATTTTTTTTTTTGCATTTTTGGGAGAAAACCAGCCGCCGGTTTGCACCTCACATGGAGTCGCCTCTCTCTGCAGGACGATCCCCCTGAACGCCCCCCCGCCCTCCACCCTCCCCCGTCGCACCGGGGACCGGAAAACTTGGGACGGTCGGCCGCGATTTCGGGACGCCGCCGGGCGGTTACGCGGGGGGCTGGAAGATGTCCGGCCAGGTCGGGGGGTTAGCGGCAGAGCCAGGGGTCGACCGTTTCGGAAAATGATTACCAGCAGCAACGGCGGCAAAATTATGGTCAGAAGATGCCTAGTGACGTTCAAACCGTTCAGGTAAGACTTCATCACCCCCCCCTTTTTTTTTTTTTTTTTTTTTTTTTTTCAAAAAAAAAATAAAAAAAAATCTTTTAAAAAAAAAAAAACTTTTTTTTTTTTTTTTTTACAGATTTGATTTGAGTTTTTTTTTATTTCATTTTTAAAAAAATATCAGCGCCGCATGCATTTCCAAGTGTATTTATCTGCATGTGCGCTCCTGCTGCAGCGCACCTGAATGCAATTGTCCTCATTGATCCAGCCAGGTGTGTTTGATGGGAG
>CAAKHD010006041.1:37970-50394 GCA_901007705.1 Fistularia tabacaria
GGGGGGGGGGGGCGGGCGGAGAGTTCCCCCCCCCCCCGCTTTTTTTTTTTTTTTTTTTTTTTTTTTTAAAAAAAAAAAAAAAAAAAAAAATTTTTAAAAAAAAAAAAAACTTTTTTTTTTTTTTTTTTTTTTTTTTTACAGATTTGATTTGAGTTTTTTTTTATTTTTTTATTTCATTTTTAAAAAAATATCAGCGCCGCATGCATTTCCAAGTGTATTTATCTGCATGTGCGCTCCTGCTGCAGCGCACCTGAATGCAATTGTCCTCATTGATCCAGCCAGGTGTGTTTGATGGGAGGAGGAGGAGGTGAAGGAGTGAATTGGCAGGAAAAAGCAGCAGCAGCAGCAGCAGCAGCAGCAGCAGCAGGCTGTCACCCCGGCAAGATTAATTAGACGCAGATTAGATCCGAGATTAAGTCCTCGGGTGGAGCATTAACTTGGTTTTGTAAGCCGAACACCCGAG
This sequence comes from Fistularia tabacaria, assembly GCA_901007705.1. Taxonomy (NCBI): domain Eukaryota; kingdom Metazoa; phylum Chordata; class Actinopteri; order Syngnathiformes; family Fistulariidae; genus Fistularia; species Fistularia tabacaria. The sequence goes on from CAAKHD010006041.1 coordinate 38,434, forward strand.
CCTTATTTGTGTTTGTGGATGCGGGGGGATGTTGGGGGGGGGAAATGGGGAAAAATGAAAGTTGTAGGATTCCCCATTTCATGTTCGGGTGCAGGGGAACGTGAAAGAGGAAGAGGAATTTGGGGGAGAAGATGACATCATTCATTCATCTTTCTGTCCCGGCTGTGGTTTGGCGAGAGGCGGGTCTCGCCCTGGGAGGGACCGGTCGATCGCGGGCCCACGTGCAGAAAACGTGCCCCCCTCCTCCCCCGTTCACCCTCCTCGTTCGCGAGCATCTCGAGATGCGTTCATCCTCCCCTTGGAGACGTCCAAGGGGTTAATAAAGAATTAAATAAAACATTTTTAAAAATTAATTCACCGTTGAGAAAGTTTCAGCCGTCCACGCTGTCACTCGCACCGCAAATCGAGCCATGCAACCGTTCCCAGTCTCTTTCACGTGTCTGGGCGGAGGCGCTAAGTGCTGCGTCGCCGCCAAACAGAAAATAAAGGAGGAAAGTCTCGGGCGCAGAGCGGGGAAGGTACAAGATCGGCGGGGTGACGTATTGATCTGCCCACGAGAGGGAAAGGGGGCGTCGTCGTGTCCACGGCGCCGGGCTGTTGACCTGGAAACCATCCGAAGACGCGGCGCTCCTTCTTTTCCAACGGCGGGTTTCTCCCGCCCGATCGCCGTCCCCTCGCATCCGTTTCACGACTTCTCCCTCTGACGTTGAGCGTAAATGACGGTGGCGTGTCGTTTTTTTTTCCGGGGATGAATTCCGTACGCGGGACAGTTTTGACCCGAGGAGAAAATGACGATAGAAAACCTTCGGTGCGCGAGAATATCTGAAAATCTGAATAGCCTTGCGAGGGGAGAAAGCGCGATAAAGAAGTTTCTTTGAAAAAAAAAAAAAAACGCTCCAACGGTGATCCTCGGCGCCGAGCGCCGCCGGATCGACTACCCGGAGGCCCGATCTGATCCATATGTGCGAGGGAGCCAATTAGCCGATAGCAGATCTCTCCTTTTGATCCAATTAGAGGCGAGCGGAGCGTTTACTTTAAGCTTGTTAATTAAAGACTTGTCAGGCAAGACCGAGACGTAATCCCCTCGTACCGCCCGCCGAACGCCGCTCTGCGGCGGGGAGACGGTCGCCCCCAGGACGCCGCGGGACCGGCCCGCGCACGCCCTTCGCCGGCGAAACGGGCATATCCTGCCTCCCTTTCCTCTCTCCGTTAATCCCCCCCCACACACACACACACCCCCCGCGCTTCTCAAGCGGTCCATTTTTCTATTCGCTCCGAGCGCAAGATTATTAAGCCTCGGATCAAAGGGAGGCAATTAGGTAATTCGAGTGGGGCGGGTTTTGCCGGATTAGCAGAAAAATTAGATTTGCTTTGTCTCACTGACCCGTTTCTGGCCGCGGCTGAATGTGATAATGTGATAACGCCGCGCATTTAAGGGGGAAATAACAATCAGTTGCGAGAAGGTCGGGTTATGCGTGCGCATCCCGGAGGAGTCACGGATTCCTCGGACCATCGGCGGATACTTCCGGAAGGTCCCGCGGGGATGTGTCTTGGCGAGTGGCGGAAAATTTGAATAAGAGCCGGGTATCCTAGAAGACGGCAGTCGGGGAAAATTTACACCCGCGGCCTCGACGCCGGCCTGGTGTTCCGACGGTTTTAAAGACTTCCAGGGGCCGACGGACCCTCGTCCTGCTCGGCTTTGGAGCTTCTTCCCCGCGGCGGGCTGGCCGCCGTTTTCTCTTTGTCCTCGAGGGCCCGCAGCTCCGGGACCAGACGGCCTCCTCGTCTTGGAATATCAAGTCGGCCCGGGCGCTCGCCACACCGCCGCGCTCCATTCTTAACGGATTATTCGGCATCGTCTCGAGCCCTTCGGGTTGGATCAGATCAGCAAGGCAAATTTTCCCTCCGCGCCGTTTTTAATAGGATCCTGCTCTGTAAAGGCTCGTCGGCATTCCGGAGCCGTTGCAACCGGTTTTGTTTTCGCAGCTCCTGCCGGCGGACGAGGCCAACGGCGGCCCGTCAACAATCCAAAGGAAAACGAAAAAGATGAAACTGGCCGGTTACTAAACGCTACCCCATGCAGAGTTAGCATTTGCTCACATATGATAATGATTTCTGATAGCTCATGGCTCTGTGTTATTTCAAAATATTCTTGAAATCGTTGAGAAACGCGTCCCGTGGATTGCGGGTCGCGTCCGATCCCGAGGTGGGACGGGAAACTCCGAGCGATCCGCCGCTGACGGTTTGCACCGCAGGGGTCCGCTGAGGAATTACTTTTTCTAAACACGCACAAAGACGTTCCAGCGGCGCCGAAGCTGAAGGGCATTTTGTTCCCCGGCAGACGAGAATCAAGAGACGGTTCTGACTCTCCGGCTCTCTGCATATTAACGAATCCCCTTTTTTTTTTTTTGTTTTTTAGCTGAAAAAAAAACCGACGCGGGCGTTTTCAACAAGCCACTCTGTCGGGTCAAAGCTTTCAGCCCGTCGTGTTTGTGCCCAAAGATATTGTTCCCCGGTGATCACTCAGGTGATCATCCAAATGAATGCATTTATCCAGAATGTTCCAGAATTTGTGCTAATTATGCTGCGTATTTGTTTGGTGTGAATCCGCCACTAAAATGAGGAAATGTATTCAGTATCGGACATTAAATATCTCTAAACTTTCGGAGGCCGGGGGGAAACCGGCGGCCGCCAGGCAGAGATCTTGCATTTTGTGCATATTTAAATTTTAAAATAAAGATAAATGTGTTTTTTTTTGGATGCTTTGTGTGTTGTTGTTGCTGTCGTGCGCAGGCTTCCATCGTCCGAAAACCCAGGAAAATATCTGATCTCGTGGTTCCCCTCTGCGTATCGAAGAAGCCTCTCGGATGAGAGGGGAAACGTCCTCGGGGGGGGGCAAGTCTAGTTGCCAAGAGGAGAGGATTTTTTAAGAATCAAGCAGGAACCTCATGGCTGAGAACCTCCATCCACCAGAGCTCGAACCGGCACCGTCTGCGGCCATCGGTCCCGGCCGAACAGCAGGGGTCAGAGGATCCAAAATGAATGAATATATACCGTATCTCCGACTGCATCCTCCTCTGGCTTTCGCGCCGGCGTGCGTGCGTGCGTGCGTTCGTTTCCGGAAGCTTCTGGAAAAACACGTCCTGCTCGTTCGTAGGATTTCCCTGCCCGTCGCTCTGCTGCCATGCTAATGATTTCCGCAGCCCCGCTGACCTCCAGTGATCCCGTACCTGCGAACAGTCCGACATCTGCTCGCGCATCCAGCCTTCTCCACGACTTCCTGTTTTTAGATTTAAAAAAAATAAATAAATAAAATTGCCAACAACGTTTTCCCCGCGAACATGTCTGTGCTGCTCGACTGCCTTTTGATCCGTCCACTGTGTTGCAGGATATTCGTGGTGGGGATCGGCTTCTTCAGCCTGTGCTTTCTAATGACCTCTCTGGGGGGCCAGTTTTCAGCCAAGAGACTGGGGGACTCCCCTTTCACCATCCGCACAGAAGGTACCCGCCCGTGTGTGTGTGTGCGTGCGTGCGTGCGTGCGTGCGTGCTATTTTTTAATGTTTCTGTTTTGGCGTGTTTCTCTTGCACCGCCGGGTCAAAGTGGCGACGGCGAATGTCGCGTTCTCGGCGTTGTAAAACCTCCCGCGCAAATTCCTCCTTGACCCGAGAGCAGGGACGCAGGTGGACAGAGATTCCAAGAAATAACACACACCAGGAATTATTTATTGTTTGTTTTATAAGGTGCCGAAACTGGTTTGGCATTCGCTCTATTCCCACGCGCTGGAATGTTCCAGATATCTTCCTTTTTTTTTGCCACGTGTGTTAAGAAACCTGTTCCTGAATTGCTTTTCACGTAACGGCAGGAAGCGCAGGGCTCCTGGTTTGACTCATCATAGCTCGGGGCATCCCATAATAGCAGGGCTTTGTCTGTGTAATACGTGGCCGTTTTTAATTCCCTTCGATCGGGCTCGGATTACGGAGCAAAGCGCTAACAGCAAATGATCCGGTCGACGCCACGGAAAACATCTGTGGCCATCGGAGAGAGAGCGGTTGATCTGGTTGATCGCTACAGAAACTCCGTCTTGTAATAATTTTGACGCGGTGTTTCCTCTGGACAACATCAACCAAAAGCGCTTTGGATGTTTTTGTTTCCCAGCTTTTGTGACGGTGTGAGGGGAGAAAATGGGGATTTTAAGCGTCGTCATTCACAATGGGTGGAGGTGGGACTTCATCAGGGAGCAGCTCTGAGCCCCTTCCTGTTTGCAGTGGTGATGGACAGGCTGACAGGTGAGGTTAGACAGGAATCTGCATGGACCATGATGTTTGCAGATGACATGGTGATCTGTACCCGAGAGCAGGAAGCAGGTTGAGGAACATCTAGAGAGGTGGAGGTTTCCTCTGGAAAGGAGAGGAATGAAGGTGAGTCGCAGCAAGACGGAACATATGTGTGTGAATGAGAGGAACCCGGGTGGAACGGTGAGGCTGCAGGGAGTGGAGATCAAGAAGGTGGAGGATTTCAGGTACTTAGAGTCAACGGTCCAGAGCAACGGAGAGTGTGGAGAAGAGGTAAAGAAACAGGATCAAGCAGGTTGGAATGGGTGGAGAAAAGTGTCAGGGGTTCTATGAGATACAAGAACATCAGCCAGAAGGAAAGGAAAGGTGGACAAAACAGTGGTGAGACCAGCGATGCTGTATGGTTTGGAGACAGTGACACTGAAGAAAAGACAGGAAGCAGAACTGGAGGTAGCAGAGATGAAGATGCTGAGGTTCTCTTTGGTGACCAGGATGGAGAGGATCATGAGTCCATCAGAGGGACAGCACATGTTAGATGTTTTGGAGAGAAGGTCAGAGAAGCCAGACTGAGATGGTTGGGTCATGGACAGAGGAGGGATAGGGACTATATTGGTAGACGGATGCTGGAATTGGAGCTTTCAGGCAGGAGGTCTAGAGGAAGACCGAAGAGGAGATTTATGGACGTCGTGAGAGAAGATATGAAGGTAGTTGGTGTGAGAGAGGAGGATCCAGAGAACAGGGTTAGATGGAGAAGGTTGATTGGCTGTGGCGACTCATGAAGGAAAAAGCCGAAAGGAAAAGAAGATTCACAATGAAAGGTCAACACTGGAATTAGATCAGTCACTGCAAGGGTTTCATCAAGTCCTTTTTTTTTTTTTTTTTTCCATATGTCAATCAATTTGGCTGTTCCTACTCTTATATCTCTACCAAAACACCTTCTGTGTCTGCAGTCTAACACCACGCCTGTCCTGTATCCCCGAAACCTTGATTGGGTATCCCACGGCTGAGTGGGAAGACGAAGCAGATCATTGAAATGTGTGTGTGTGCACGTGTGTGTGTGTGTGTGTGTGTGTGTGTGTGTGTGTGTGTGTGTGTGTGGCAAAGCGATTGCCGGTCTAATTGTGAAGGTGTTTAGTGCACTTGAGAACATGGCGTTCAATTACTTGTCAGCGGGAGGGCTGTGATGGTAGAAATCCAAAAAGAAGAATGTCTGAAGCGTTACATAAGTGTGTGTGTGTGCGTGTGTGTGTGTGTGTGTGTGATAGAGAGCTAATGGGGAACAGATTACTTTGGGCGTTTGCTTTGTTTCTGAACAGGAAAGTATGATAAAGCGGCGCGCGGTGTTTCTTCGTGGCATCAGCTGCTCGTGCGGCGCCGCCCCGGGAAGGAAATGCGGCGCTAGCTCATTAAAACCGCATACTGTCCGACCGCGCTTCCCTGCGGGAGATCATCGCGGTGTTTTTTTCCGCGCGACAGACGTCGGCGACGACACTGTCTGCCACGTGCGCGGACGCGCTAGTTTGCGTCTACCTGGTTGTTCCGCCCTCTGGTGTGCTCGTCCCTTTCACCGCATCAGTCTTCTCTTGTTGTTTCTCTCGCTGAAATGTTTGTCGAGGATTTAAGATCAACCGGGAGTAAAAAGTCACTTGTTAAACGGGCGGCGGCGGCGGCGATCCATCTGCCGTTTGGCGAATCAGCCCATGGCAACGACTCGCCGTTTCTGATGAAGCCTCCGGTAGCCGAGCCGCGGAGAGCCGGTCCCACCGGCGTATTTTCACACGGACACGACCGGCAAAACAAACAGAATAGCGGTTTGACCTTTTACGGCGCTAAGCTACTTCCCCAGCTACTGAATATGTTTCCACGCCGTTCGGTCGGCGTGAATTTTTCGCTACTTTTGTGTTTCCTGGGCACGATTCGGTTCGGCCATGTTTTGTTTCCGTCTGCCTGCTGCCAAGAACCATCGCAGTCCAGGGTAAAAAAAAATAAAAAATCTCCGAGCCCTTGACGGGCAGTTGGACGGCTCAACAAAACAACTGTCGACCGGATGAAAAGTGTTCTGCTGTAAATGCTAAATATTAATTCTGCTGTGTTCGAAACCCAAATGTCGGGATTTGACACTCTGACAAGGGCTGTTATTTGATCGTGATTTCATTCTGGGCGGAGATTTGAACCGTTTCACGCGTCCTTGACGGGTGATTTTAAATAATTCAAAATAACGGCTAAACGTTATTACCCAAATAATTAATGTATGAGGTTTTTGTCGTGCTGCTTTGTGCCGCTTCTGCCGGTGGCTCGCCTGAAAGTTCACCCTGTGCATTTGGTAGAGAGGGAAAGAAGACAAAAAAAAAAAAAAAAAAACAATTTCTATGTCCGTAATTTATTTTAATGAGGGTGTCAGGGAACATTTGATTTTCATTTTTAAGCTTCGTCTCGAACCGTGCGGCCGAGTCAATCGATAGAAGAGGATCTGGCTGTGGAATGAGCAGCACAGCGAGGCGTGCGTGTGTTTTGCATTTCACTCGTGTTTTGAGTTGCTTGCTTGATTGGATCAATGCGAAAAATAAAAGAAATCATATTGGCTATTATTTACACTTCTTTTTTTGGGGGGATGGCTTCCCATCCCTCAACCAGGCCTTGTTGAAGGTCAACTAGCGTGGTTGTGTTGTTCCCTCTAGGCCATTCTTTCCTCTCCGCTCCAAAATTTGGGCGGGTCCTGGCTCAGCGTTGGGGGCAACGTTGCCATGGATGCAGTTAGGTCCCCGATTCTGGAGATATTGGATCGCCTCCGGATCTCATTCCATGCAGCTGGCAGCTTCCAAAGCTCAAAAAGAGAGTGAATTTTGGTCCTTTTTCGGGGGGGGTGGCTACTCACACCATTAGCTGTGTTCCCCCTTTACGCTCCATCTGGGCAGCACCGTGTCTCCTTCGAGCTGGGGTTCATCTACCAAAGGCCTGCTAGCCTGAGGGTTCCTCCCACAGACCCAAACCATGCAGGGGGTTCATTGGAGGCCTTTAATTGCGTGGATCTTAGGTGTTCTCACGACTTCGGATAGAGTTCTCCGATGCTCCTCCCGGAATCTGCTCCCCCAGCTTGCCGGTTACTGCTCTGGACGGCTCGATCACTGCCGGGACAGCTTTTGCATTCACGCTCCACATCTTCTCCAACGCCTCGTGGCGGCCCAGGCAGCGTTCTCCGAGTTTGTCGCTGTCACTTGGGATCCCTGCATCCACCCCTACGGCCGTCTTCCGCTGCTTTGCCGCCACCACGATCTAGTGGTCCCCCAGTTTGCCTGTCAGGAACTGGAAGACCTGTGCCGGGTCGTCCTGGATCCCCTTTGGAAGCGTCTTCCACCTGGACCGCCGGCCCATCCGTTACGGCGCTCCACGTACGCCTTCCCTGCCGGCATCTTCCAACCCGCTGCTCCGTGCTGTATGGCCTCAGGGGCATCTGTGCAGCCTGGGCTCTTGTCTCTCGTGGTCGCGCCCGAGCTTGATCGATCTTGCGTTCGAGGCTCTTGTGAAGCCACAATCAATGCCTCCGCGCGGTCTTTCTGACCAGCCATTTCCAGTCACCGTGTCCCTTTGCAACGCCAGCGCCTTCTCCGCGGGTACTTGCCCGCCTGTCCACGACGGCCCTTGCGGCTTCTCCTTATTTAGCCTTTGCTAAATTTGGGGGCCATCAGGGGCTCGTCTACGGGCTCCTGTCCAGCTTCAAGATACTGGACTTTGGGTGAAACCCTCCATGTCAGGAGCTTCCTCGTCTTCGTTGGTGGCTTCCCGGGGCCAGGATGTCGCACCAGCCGGTTGTCTGAGGACAGGCAGGGTGTGGGTATTCATCGCCTGGCTCCTGTTCTTGCCACTCAGCTGACATTTCAGGACCCGCTTCACCCTGTGAAGGTAACTGGCTGTGGCTGGCCTCCGTGCTGCCGCCTCACGATTGCCATTTTTCCGTGGGATCCCCCAGGAATTGTAGCAGTCCTGAGATTTTCGATAGTTCATTGGTGATCTTCTGCACATCGTCTGTCCAGTCCAATGACCTCCTGGGGTTCTGAATCAGGGAACTGAGTTCACGATCGTTCTCGGCACACGGCTTGCTGTCATCCGTTAGCCCAACGTCCTCCAAAGCCACTCTTGGTGATTTTCATTTATTCTCATCCCGGCTCTGGCTTCATGATGCCACAGTTTGGATTGAGGTCCACCAGGTTGTTCTTTCCAGGACCATGTTGGGGAACCTCGACCCTTCCAGAGTTCACAGGGCGGTAATGAGACGGCGTTTCCACCGGTCGACATCTTACGATACACCATCGTTCACACAGATTTTAACTTGGTATGACTGAAAAAAAAAAGACAAATCAGTGAAGGACATCGTCAACTTTTACAAGGCTGGGAGACCTGGCGGTTTTCTGTCCCTACGGCCTTCCCTGGATGATCAGATGTGTCCAGACGTGTCCCTGTTTCTTCTTCTCAGCGACTCCTCTCAACTGCTGTGAGGCGGCGGAGAGGCTGTGGAAATAAGACGAGAAAAGGGGGGGGGGGGTGGAGAAAGCGATCGAAGTACAAAATTGTTTGTGTCAATAATTGCTAGACATCAAGAGGTTGTTTCTCCCGAAGTGGACGGACAAAATGGAGAGATAAGCGGCCGATAACTGGATTTTCATGTAAAGATTCAAACATATCTGACACAAGGGAACTATTCGGTTGATCTCAGGTCCTCCCGGTGGAGGCTGATCACACGGCATTTGATTACATGAAGCAGGACCCGTGACAGCCCCTTCGCTCTCGTCATGTTCCTCGCTTCGTTTGTTTGTTTTCTTTTTTTAGCTGCAAGACTTCAGGCTTTCTTATTTTTTTGGCCCCTTGATTTCGGGAATCAGCGGATTTCTTCTGAGTTTCTGTCTCTGCAGGTCTGGAAAATACTGTCAGGGTGCAATTTGTTTCCGGCCCTAAAGAAAACATCCTGCTTGAGATTGGATCCTAACATGGCTCAAGAGAAAAGCTTGTTTTACTCGCCTGAAACTCAGACGTCTCCACCATCCACCGTTCTTCAGAATGCCATTATTTTTTTATTTTTTTTATTTTTTACATTTTCAAAACCAACTATTATGTGTCCTTAAGACTGATATGTATATTTAATGTCGTTCTAGCATTGCAAGTTTGATAAATGCATCTGTGGGCTCGGTGGTATACAATTACAATCTGCAGCACACACACACACACACGATCTGCTGTCCGCCTAAAAAGTTTGGATGTGGACGTCCATCGCGCAGTCCCCCCCCCCCCCCCACACACACACACACACCCGTAGTTCAATTTCCTCCTCCGCCGCTTCGTTGGAAACAAATGTTGCAAGACAATCTGCGACATGCTGCTGGAGCTCGGTGCGTCGGGAGCGGCTCGCAGGGAGTGCGCCCGTTGGTGCACCTGTCGCTCAGGGAGTTTCGTTGGTGTGTGTGTGTGTGTGTGTGTGTGTGTGTTTGAGTCTTCCTGGATAACTTCATCACCAAGACAAAAACACCAAATTAGTTCAAGATTGTGTGTGCGAGAGTCAAATATGTCATGGTGTTGTTCAGCCGGCGTACAAGGCCAGATTTATTTTTCCACATTCCTGATTCCTGATTTTTTTTTTTCAGAATCGCAAAACTCCAATTGTTGTGTCCGACGATTGAAGTTTTTCCCCTTTTTGAATGTTAGAAATCTTATTCCTGAACTGATTTTATATCATGAGTTCAATCTGCACACGGACGGAGCCTTTTGTGCGTCCTGTGCATTCATGTTGCTTGCAATTGTGGTTTTTCTTCGGGGAGCGGTGCCGCCGGAGGTGCTGGCCGGCAGCGTGCTAAAGTGCAACCAGGGCGAGGGGCAGAAGAAGAAATGTCAGAGCCTTGTGCGCGGAGGATGTGCGAATCCGAATGGAACTCCGAACGAATCGCTGATGTTTTCCACTCTGCGCTCGGCTGAAAGCGAACGCGGAAGGGAGGAAAACGTCCTCTCGTGGCAACTGGACTTGAATTTCCTCACGTTCTGAGAGGCGAGGGGTGAAACGTTTTCCAAGTGGAGAGATTCAAGTGCGGCTGCCACCAACGAGAAGATCTCGACAAGAATTCGCCATGACCTGGATGGCCGAGAACCTCCACAGAGTCGGAAGGGAACTCCGTCGAGCAGGGGGCTCTCCAATCAGATCACTGACGGTCAGGTTTCCGGCTCCTCGAGGTGTCCTCGGGCAGGACGCCGACGGGACGGCCGAGGGCCCCCGGAGGGCCCGGTGAGCGCCTTGCATGGCCACTCTGCCGCATTGGAACCGCAGGCTTTCCATTATGTTTGCATGAATGAGCCTTCAGGGGGAGTGGAGACCAGAAGCTGTTTTGATGTCGCCTCTTTTTTTCGCACAGTAGAAATAGGAATCCGTGCACGTAGCGCGGAGCTTATGGTGGACTCTGCTGTATTCAGACACAGGAAGTGGAAAAACGGACTGAAAATTAAGTCAATCTAAACTTTGTTGGCGTGACTGCGTGTGCGACACAGCTGCGCACCCAGATCTAGTAGGTTTGCTTTATTTCTGATTATTTTAGATATTTTCCAGAGAGCTCTTTACAGCGAAACACCTAACAGATGCTTTCTGCCGGAGACTGTCTTTCATGTGCCCACATTTACTGTTAAACTAGCATTTTAAAACCGAATCAGAGAAATATAACAAGCAAATAAACAAGCGCAGCTGTTTTTCCCAATCTCTCTTTTTTTTTTTTTTCCCCCAGACAAGCCAAACAGAAGATTGGGTCTGAATACAATTCTTAAGTAAAAGTAAAGCTTCTGATCAAAAAGTCTGCTTTTGTAAAACCTCTCACGGGCAAATGAATAAACTTCCGCTCACTAAACATCAGCTAAAATTTAAAAACAACAACACGGGCGCATCGTCGTGGCAATTGTAGGGTGACGCTTTGTTTTTTTTTTTTAACTCCATTGAAGATTTGTGTGTATTTTTGACATCAAATCACAGAAACCCATGTTAAACCGAGCCCGCCTGGAGTCCGGTTCTGAGTCCTTATGGTGACAGGAAGTGCCTCAAATTGCTCTTTTGCAAGTTTTCCGGAGATGACGGCACGGCCTGTCGTCTATTAAAGTATGCGGAGACTCGTAATATGAACTGAAACCGAATCAATAACCGCGCCTGGATTCGAATGAACTGGCTCTTCTGCTGTTTTCTGAAGAGGCACATAAATCCCCAACTCTTCACAACAAGAACCGCTCAAAGGGCTTCGAATTGGGGAGAAAAATGCGTTTCACGCTCAAATAGCCCGGCGGATCGAATGTCAAATTACTGTCACCGCAGAGGGACTTTCATGAAGATCACACTGCCAGAATTGCTGTGCGGTAAGAAGAAAAAAGAAGTCATTTTTTAATTGAAATCCCTGTATTGTCATTTGGGCTGTTGAATTTCAATAACAGTATTAAAATCGGCAATCGGAAACGAGCGCTTGGGCGAAATGCATTAATTTTTACTATTTCACGCGCCATTTCTAATGTAGTCCACGAACCGCGCGCTGCTAAACATGAACTCGATTCTGCAGACTGAGTGAGAGCACCTTTTTTTTTTTTTTTTTTTTTTTTTTTCATGAGTAGCAGTTAAAAAATGTGGAAAAAGAAGGCCAAGGGAAAGGAACCCCCGG
>CAAKHD010006050.1:2586-23325 GCA_901007705.1 Fistularia tabacaria
CACACACACACATACACATCCATAACGGCAAGCAGGCGGTTCATTCTCTTGGCTGGCAGCGAGAGGGCGGGCAGTTCAATCCCAGTACGCGACGTGGCGTTTCTGTGCAGGGTTTGCGTTTTCGTTACGTTCGGTATCTGCGGATCATGCAAACAACATGAGCTGATTCTTTTATTTGATTTTTTTCTTTTTTTATTATTTAAATCAAACCCTGCGAGTGCACTCAGGAAAAGCGCTGTGTGATCAGCAGTGCAGTTTCGGGTTGCATTCTGAGCTTCTAGATCATTCGAAAATCCATGCATCCATGCATTCGTTCGTTCGTTCATTCTGTAACGCTGTTTTCCTCTGTCATTTCTCACATTATATAGAGACTTCAATCCAGGGGTGTCAAACTCAAGTCCACAGTGGGCCAAAATTCAAAACTGGGACTGAGTAGCGGGACAGCATTCATATTTATTGACAAAAATCTTCCTCCAGATAAAACAATGAACCTTTCATTTGGACCCAAATAAGTTTGGCTTCCAAACTGAATATGGAACAAGCAAAGCTTCATACTAGACAATCTATAACTTCATATTGCACATATGGAAAATGGAAATTCAAATAAAAAAGAGACATTAATGGCATTAATTTCTTCATTAAAAATTGAATAAAGAATAAAATTAAATAAAATGTAAAAATTAAATTAAAATAAAAGTCTTCTTTTTTGCAGCCTTCTGAATGAAATTTAAACAGTAACTTTGTTTCCACAGGGTAATCATACTGTAGTTATATAAAATAAGTGTTTTTTGCCTTTCTTTTCAACATTTTTGGTAGGGTTAGCACGATGCCGGTGTTAGCATCAGGGCGCTATGACTACTGTCAGCAGAGGAGAAGGCGTTTATGGATCCTGTCGTGATTTTTGCACCAAAACACCAGCAGAGTACTCTGGTTTTTGTAGTATTAGGGGTCCATGCGCTGTAGGCTTTGCGTATTTATGGCTTGGTTTGGCTTCACGGGCCAAATAGAGTTACACTGCGGGCCAAATGTGGCCCGCGGGCCAGAGTTTGACACTTATGCATTAAACCATTCACTCTTTCAACTCAAACCCATGTCTTCCTGGTGTTTCCGAGATAAGACCCGCATTCACGGAGGTCTGGGATGGAGAACCTGGACGGCTGGAAAACGACTTCTGCTTTATACAGAAATTTTGGACTATCGGTTTGGAATCTGTTGCCGTGCAGCGTGAGAAGATATCGCACCCGTGATTTGATGACGGTATTTGCAGGGTCTGTTATCGAGTCGTTCCACACTGGAGTTGTTATATCTCATATTTTCATTTCCACCTTTTTGTGCCCGTTTTCCTCCGTCTCCTCCATTCGCCCTTCGACCGTTTTGCCCGTCAGGATTTGAGTCGACTTTTCTTTCCCGGGAACCGAAGCGGCGGAGGTCGGACGCGCTATCCCAGTTTTCACTAAGCGCCCGGTCGTGGCAGGTAAATCCAACCCCTCCCCCGCGCTGTCACTTTGACTCCCGGCTCGACAGTCCGGCCGGGTGATGACAGATCTTCACAGTTGCTCCTTGTTATTTTAATGGACACTCGCTCAGGTCAGATCAGAACAGCGGCGGTGGCGGCTCCGGCTGGGACGACGTGACGGGCGTCGAGCGATTGAACAGAAAGGACGATCCGCCGTGGAGAGCCGGCGAGCCCGTCATGCGTCTTATGCTTGTTTTTAATTACAACCTTTCGTTCGCCGCCCCGCGTGTTGCATCATTGTCTTTTCTGGCAGCCAATCTCGCCGCGGAGAGCTGAGTCAGTGCCGTGCCTTCTTTTTTTAATGGCCTCGGGCCGGTTTTGTCTCCACAGCTAAGCTGTCTCTATCTTTCGGGGGAGGAAAAGTTCAGTTTCTTACAGTGAGGCAACCTTGGTTCGGCGGAACACGCGGCTTATGTATATTTCATCTGCGCCGTGTTGTATTCAATGACCTCCGGGAACTCCGGCGCTCTATTACCATTGGAGTCTCGTATGTGGACGTTCTACTATTTAAGACGTTTCCTGACAGAGCAGCCGGCGAGTGAGAGCTCCGCTCCTGTAACATTCGTGGATACGCAGGCGAAAACGGCCCGATCCGAAAAGTGGCCGCCCTGATCCGGCGGTGATTTTCCTACGCTGAGCAAATACATTTATAATGTAACAACGCAGTTGACACGCTTCACAAATTACAAATGAATAAAAAAAAAAGTACTGCAAAATAAAAGCCCTGGAAATAAGTACATACATAATAAAAATATGAATGAATCATAAATACATTCAAATTAATAGAGCGTTGAGTAAAGAGTTAAGTAATTTTCATATCGTGACGTTGAAGGTGAACCTTCCCCAGCGGTGTGGCGCCACTCTGGCAGACTCTGCGAGTACCCATGCAATTTTACAAAGAAGTACACGGGCATAAAGACGATTTGCGACCGCAGAATCCACGTCTGGACTTGGACCGTTTGTTAGGGGGCACCTCGACGTCCGCCTCAGTCATCCTCGTCCAGCGGATCTTCTTGCCGTCTTTCTCCTTTGTCAAGGCTCTGAATTGCGGGCGCGACGCTGCAACGTCGCCGTGAGTCGGGTCAAGTCAGATTTTATTTATTCTTAATTTCACACCACACTTTCCATGTGGAGCAGTCCAGAGCAACAGAGAGTGTGAAGAAGAGGTGAAGAAACGGGTTCAATCTGGTTGGAATGGGTGGAGAAAAGTGTCAGGGGTTCAATGAGATAGAAGAACATCAGCCAGAAGGAAAGGAAAGGTGGACGAGACAGTGGTGAGAGCAGAGATGATGGATGGTTTGGAGAAAAGACAGGAGGCAGAGCTGGAGGTGGCAGAGATGAAGATGTGGAGGTTCTCTTTGGGAGTGACCAGGATGGAGAGGATCAGGAATGAGTACATTAGAGGGACGGCACATGGTAGATGTTTTGGAGAGAAGGTCAGAGATGGTTGGGTCATGGACAGAGGAGGGAGAGTGAATATATTGGAGGACGGATGCTGGAGTTGGAGGTCTAGATGAAGACCAGAGAGAAGTTGGTGGAAGTAGTTGGTGTGAGAGAGGAGGATCCAGAGAACAGGGTTAGATGGAAAAGATGGGGACCCCTGAAGGGAAAAGCCCAAAGCAAAAGAAGAAGACTTTCCATGTGGAGCAGCTCTGGACCAGACTCTCTGAGATCATCTCCAGAACACCAAACCTCTGTAGAGGACAGAGGTGAGAATGGAGAAGGTGGCAGAGCTGGAAGCAGCAGAGATGAAGATGTGGAGGTTCCTCTTTGGGAGCGAGGAGGACGGAGAGGATCTGGAAACGAGTCCTTCAAAGTGACAGCACGTCTTAGATGTTCTGGAGATAAAGTCACACTGCGATGCCTCAGAGGAGGATAGAAGGATGCTGAGATTGGGAGAACGTCTGGAGGAAGAGCAGAGAGGAGGTTTAGTGGACAGGAAGTGAGAGGACAGGGTCAGATGGGGCCAGAAGATTGTCTGCGGCTCCTGAAGGGAGCAGCAGAAGAAGAAGTAGAAGAAGATCATTTTCCCAGTGTCCCCGTGTTGTGTGGACACATTTAATTACACAGGATTAGTGTTTGATGATTCTGTCCCGCTCTCTCCTTTCAAGGCTAAGTGGTGACTTAAAGTTGACATATTGTAACATCAGCATCATTTTACACCCAGACAGCTCATTAACACTCTGTGACATTTCATTACGGACGAATCCGAGGCCAGTCGCTGTGTCATTGGACCGCTCTTCACCTTGGTAACGCCGCCGTTACCTGTCTTCGGATCCCGGGGATTAAAGTTGGCCGCGTTAACCCGGTGTTTCACGTACATCCGCTGTGTTTCGCGTCTTATTATGTGCAGTCGAGTGGCCACTGAGGCTTCAATGCAGCTTGACGGCTTGTTATCGACGCCGCCAGAGGTGAAGCTGCAGCACTAGGACCACGTAGCCTCGCCGAGCGTCGGAAAACGAATACCAAGTCATGAGGAACTTTGAGGAGGCTTTTTTTTTTTTTTTTGCGTGCCTTCGGACAGCAGAGGACCCCGGTCCTCAGTTCCCACGGCTATTTTGGCTCTTCTTCTGAGGCGCTCTTCCTAGGCTTCCATAGGAGCTCATGGTACTCTGGTGCTCATAAGCTAAGTCCATTAGCGGATACTTCTGCAGACTGCTGAGCGCCATTTTTAAAAACTATCCTGGTGACCGGTCAGATGTTTTCCTGGCAGAAAACCAGCAAGATAAGGAACGACAAAGAAGTCCTGTTTCACCTCAGAGGGGTTTCCAGAGCTCGCAGAGGAACATCTATATTTTGACTAGAATAACTCTGGAGTTAGCTAACGGCTGATAAAAACACTCCAACCATCTGATAGTCTATGGTTATTATTCCATGAACGCTGTGGCACCTCCATGCTGTTGGCTTCTTTGGTGGTTTGAGTTTGAGGGTGGAGCTTCAGCTTCAGGTGCACATCACAGCATTCCCTAGCATGGTCCCTCACTGCCTGCAGGAATGCAAAATGAAAAAGTCCCCCCTGGCGGAGGCTACTTCCTGGAACTGGACACAACTTAGAACTTTTTGTTTTGTGCAAAAGTGGCTAAAGAAGGAACATGCAAGCACACCAAAGTGGCTTTCCTGGCAAGTTCTTCTGTTTCCGTGGTTTTCGAGTTATTATTTCAGGAGATCAGCGTCATCCTGAAGGCTTTTATCCCCAGCGCGACACGGGCATCCCAATCCTGCTCCTACACATTCAAAAAAATAAAAAAATAAAATAAAAAAATCATCATCATGTTTCAAGATCTTTTCTGGTGCACAGATTAAAATTGATCTCAATGAGCGCCGGCTTCACATTTCACCCTCCAAATGAATAAGAGGACATTAAATGACCAGGAAGTGCAACCGCAGCTATTATACAGAAAAATGAAAATGCATACTCCTTCAGCAGGAGGTCAGAGGGCAGCTCTTCATTTACCAGTCGATTTGCGTCCCGACGCTCGTCCATTAGAGGACGGATGAGACCCCCGCCTGGAATGAATTTCTTTCATTGGCTGATGAGATGGAAGTGCGGTGGTGGTTCCTCCTTGCCGTGCAGTCACTCCCCGACAATGCAAACTCCTCGCATAAATGGTGAGATGTTCAAACAATAAGGTTATAGAAAATCGGAAAAGTGGAAACGGTTCATTTCAGTTTTTCAACTGAATTTGGATTGTTAGCCCTCTGAGTTGGTTTGTCAGTGAGATGGATTTTGGAGGTTGGACCTCACACGCCGTTCGAAACGGCATGTTTGCTCAGACCAATGAACAGACACATGCAGACCGCGTAGGGGGACGCAGGGCGGGAAGAGGCAAATAGGCGGAAGGCGCTAGCATGCAACGACAAGAGAGGCAACCTGGTCAGAAACAGGCAGAGGGACGCTTGGCAGAAACAGGAAGCCCGGTCAGGAGCGGGCGGCTAGGAGGAAGCGCTAGCATACACCGACGAGGAGAAACCCGGTAGGGCAGGGCTTGGTTTCAAATTAATTTTAGCTCAGGGGCCGCATTGAGGAAAAATCTATTCTCAAGCTGGCCGGGCGGATAAAATCATGACGCATTAACTATTGTTAATGTACCTATCGTTTGATTCAGCCCTGAAACCTGGTATTTTTTGACTTTGCGACACGGATTAAACCCGTTCGTGCCTGCGGGCCTCGAGTTTGACACCCCTTCAGTAGGCTCATGGGGGGGCTAGGTCAACGGCGCTAGCATACACCGATATGAGGGAGGTGGCGGCCCGGCAGGATGCACAGGTTTACACCTGCTGAGAAGCCAAGATCCAAGCAAATGTGGAAAACCGAGGGAAATTGGGGGCTGACCCGGCAACCAATGAGGCTCAAAGTTCTGGCTTTTAAGCCCTCAATGATTGGTAGGAACCTGGACTAGCCTTGTGCTCCCGACCGACGGCATCCCGAGCCCAACCCTGAAGCTCACTTTCCTCTTTTAAGCTTCTTGCGCTGAAGTCTCACAGCTTTAGAGCTTCATTCTTTCTGTTGGTCCATGAAGCGAAACAGGCACCTTCACTTTTGAAGATCCAAATGTTTGTGGACCTCCGAGCCCGGTTTGGGTGTGGATTTTGGTTTGGATCAGTCATGTCTTGAAGGTAACTTGTAACTGCCAGTGCTATGAGTATCATGTCGGCCATATATACTATCTATCTTTAGACTTCAGAGACAGTTCATATGTTCCCGCAGATGATCGGAAGGTTGGTGATTCCGCGTCCGTTCTGCATCCCAGCAGTGAATCTGCATGTCTGTCGTCATGGTTTATTTACAACAGCGGGGTCAACGGTCACATTAAGACATCTCTGAAATAGACATTTAATTTGAAAATAACCAGCCGGCTAAAACTTTATTTCCTAAACACCTTCCTTCCGCGCCACCGAAAACCCCCCGCAAAAGTCCTGTTCATCTGTTACGCTGTGATTTCGCTGCCATTGCACTTTAGCAAAGTAAGCATCATGGCACATTTATCACAGAAATAGCCTTGGCAACGACAGCGGTCGCCATTTATCACTATTAAAAGAACGCGTTTTGGCTTCCCCCGGCTTAGCGTTCTAATGAACTTAGATAAAGGTGCTCTTCCCCGGGACAAATCCACAGCTCAAACTTCTGGCAGGCATCATCTCACATCACCGGGAGTTTGTTTTTTTCTTTTCCGCGGCGTTTGCTATTTAGCTGAGCTGGCTTATTTAAAGTGTTTTTGCCGCTGCTCGAAGTGAGACGAAGTAAATATCATTTTTAGAATGATTGTTCTGCACAAGGGTGGTCACTGACTGCGGCTTTTTTTTTTCCATTATCCACAATCGTCTATATATTGTTTAGTTGCAACTTAACAAGTCCCATTTTCTTCTCCTCCTCTGGGCTTTTCCCTTCAGGGGTCCCCATTTTCTCCATCTAAGCCTCTTCTCTGGATCCTCTTCTCTTCATATCTTCTCTCACTACCTCCATACATCTTCTCTCTGGTCTTCATCTAGACCTCCAATTTCAGCATCTGTTGATTAACATATTTACTACATGACCCAACCATCTCAGTCTGGCTTCTCTGACCTTCTCTCCAAAACATCTAACACGTGCCATCCCTCTGATGGACTCATTCCTGATCGTGTCCATCCTGGTCCCTCTCAAAGAGAACCTCAACATCTTCATCTCTGCCGCCTCCAGCTCTGCCTCCTGTCTTTTCTCCAAACCATCCATCATCTCTGTTCTCACCACTGCCTTGAACCTATTAAACAAGTTCTATGCTGTTTATATATGTTCTTAGATTTATTTATTTTTAGATTTATCTATTTTTTTTATTTTTTTTTTCATTTTTTTTTTTTCTTGCACTGTCTACTCTCTGCTTGGAGTGGTTGAAATTTCACCAAACTGTGGGATTGAAGGAATATTCTATTCAATTCTATTCTACTCCTTATTATATTTTTTTGGTGCGTCAATGTTTCACTTTGTACGGGGAGCAGCCGGGTTTCCAACGGTCAGAAAATTACGTTATAGCTACACTGAGACCGAATAGTTGTATCGTGGTTTCCTCTTGTCTTGTAAAAATAAACCTGCTTTTTTGCATCCCTCTAATTATAATCAGTTAGAGACATCCGGGTGCATGTGACGTTTGGATTAGGAACACACAAAACACAAAAAAAAGATAGAAAAATAATTAGCGTTGTTTAGCGCGCGGTGCCGGGTGTGCGGGCGGAGGCAGCGGTTTGCGAATCGGCTCTCAAAAATAAAACGCAGTATGAGATTGTTCTGGAATCATCAATAACCAGAAAAAAAAAAAAAAAAAGAGAAATGGCGGCAGAGTTGTGCATGCCACGTATCAGCGGCAAGGTAGATTACCTTTGACCGTCTTCGCAAAAAATAACGCTGGCAGTTCAAAGGTGTTTCCATGGCGTCGGAATTTCCAGCGTGCAATATTGGAATTTAAATAATTAGTCTTGCAAAAATCTAGCCAGTCACAGCGAGAGCCGCCCCGCGTTCAAATCCCTGCCACGGCTTTGGGCGGGCAATTAGCTCAACGCCCTGCGAGCGAGCTTCATCTGCGAGAGGAGCTCCTTGGAGTTTGGGGTTTGCGCTGGTTTTGTTCTCCTGCCGCTTCACAGGACCGCGCTTTTTTTCCCCGAGGACTTTGAGGGAACAGTTGATACGATGGTTTTCTTCAACTCTCGATGGCTAATCGGAAACATCCCGAGAAACTGTCTCCGTGAAATCAAGTAGATTTAAATGAAAATGTAAGAAAATCAAGTTCTATTTCTGCTGTGTGTGAGTGGGTGAAGGTAATCCATTGAAAAGCACTTTGAAAGCGCAGGGTGATGCACGCGGCATATAAGTGGAGACCGTCTACCATTAGTGTAATTGGACAGGCCTTTAATAGAGCAGAATTATGGGGTGCATGTCAGGGGACGGCTCTTGTCGCAGGAACCTGAAGTCTTCACGAAACCCCGATTTAGTCGATAAAAGGGCGGCTTTCATTTGTACTAATGATACAGTTCTTTTACCTTTAAGAGGTTGGAGTTTGAGTGTTTGAGATCAGAATCCGAATCCGGCGGCTCCTCCGCCTCACAGCGAGACGGACCCTGCTTGGACTCCGGTTGGTCTCGGCGTGTCCGCGTGAGGTTCCTCAGGGTTCTCCGGGTTCTACAAACACATGCAGGGCGTTCATGGGAGACTCGACATTATCCAAACATATGAAGTAGTGAATGGACGATGCTATTTGTATGTGGGCGGCCCAAGATCAGCGGGATAAATAATGAGTGAATGAATGAATGAATGGATTAACAAATCAGAATCGTTTTTTCTGTTTTGCATGTTGAGGGAATCTGACTCAAATTTAGTTGCACCTTGCACAACAATAACTGGACAATAGAGATAATAACTAAACAATGACGATAACAATCATAATGCCAATTGCAATACTAAGAATACAAATAATAATGATAATACTAATAATAATAAACAACGGCAATACCAATAATAATACGATGAATAACACGACTACTACTACTACTACTACTAATAATAATAATAATGATTATTATTATTATTAGTATTATTATGCCAAACTTAATTATTATTATCATTATTAGTATTATTATTGTTATCATTATGCTGACATTAATTATTCTTATTCTTATTCTTATCCATCCATCCATCCATCCATCCATCCATCCATCCATCCATCCATCCATCCATCCATCCATCCATCCATCCATCCATCCATTCCATCAATCCTTCCTTTTTCTGCGGCTTATCCTGCTCAGGTGGGGGATGCTGGAGCCTATCCCAGCTGTCATTGGGTGAGAGGCGGGGTTCAGCTTACTCTGGTCGCCAGTCAACGGCAGGGCCACACATACAAACACACAACCATTCACTCACTCATTTGGGACAATATTTCAAAATTTCGCCAAAATTCCCACGTTGCATGTTTGTGGACTGTCGGAGGAAACCCACGCTGACACAGGGAGAACATGCAAACTCTGCTGAAGCGTGAAGCACTGTGCAACCGTGCTGCCCATTAATCATTATCACAGTAGTAGTAGTATTAGTGGTTGTAGTAGCAGTAACGATTACCATTGTAAGTATATGTGATTATCTGCAGGGACACGTACAGACAGAGACACCTGTCACTGAGGTTAATCTGCATGTTTTTTTTTTTTTTATATCATTTGCCATATTTGTATTGGAATACGTTCTTTGTGGACGCTCACCATGGAGATGGAATTTCACAGATGGTACGGCGCCGCTAACACATTGATTGGAGCAGAAAACACCATATATTCCTGGCACGGGCCGCCGGGAGCGTTTTCACATCCGAACAAGCAGACGTAATGTGAGCTGAAGGCGTCTTCTTTGGCTGCTCTCTAACATAATGTGTGTGGGATGTACGAGAAAAAAAAAAGAAAAAAAAGGGAGAAAAGTTGTGAAGCTGACTCATCAGATCGTATTAACGTTCCCATTGTTCAGGGATCCAAGGTTCGCGCGCGAATTCTAATGGAAGGCAAATGCAATATTGTCATCACGAGCGGAATCCTGTCATTTTTTTCCCGCTGCTTTTCATCCCCACCGTTGATTTACATTTAGAAAGAACCCGAATCTTCTCCTTTTTTTTTTTAAAACCCAAGTATTTGAACTGCATAATGCATCGCTAAGTGAATCTTCCCGTCTAACGCTGCCGTTTTTATTTACTCCTTATTACCCCGGTCGAGAAATAAGCGTCTCCTGATGATGTGGCCGGCCCGGGCAGCTGCACCGACACTCCCATTTTCATTACATCGCTCCCACCTTCACTTCTTTCCTCCCACTTTTCTCCCCGGGGGGTTTCAACGATATTAGAGTCGGAGCGAAAACAACGTCTGGGCGGTGATTCCCTCCGCCGTCTCTCCTTCCCTCCATCAGCCTAAGTGCACATATTTGCTCATCGGCCGGGGTTGGAGGTCACGGGAGGTCAGGGGAGGTCACGCCGCCGCCAACCGCTAAACATTTGTCCTGATCAGAGACGTGAGCTGTGAATCGTATTCTAAAAAACAGCAGCAGGAAGTGACCTACAAGCAGGGTTTGTTAGAAAAAACAAAAAGACAACGCAAATCAAAAGAGCACTCTTCGATTTCAAAGGAGAGTCCCGTCCATCAAAAATCAATAATGAATAATTCAGTCAGTTAAAACCTGAATGAATGGATGAATAAATAGAATGACAGAAATAAATGACTAAAAAAAATAAATAAGGAAAACATCATGAAAAGAGCTATTGTGCAATAAATTTATCAAAATACATCCTTGTCTAAGGGAAGATTAAAATTATGAAATCAATAAACAAATAGATAAATAAATAAATTAATAAGGAAAACTTAATGAAAAGAGCTTTTTTTGCAATATATCATTGAAAACATGTCCTTGTCTCGGGGAAGATTAAAATTATTAAATCAATCAATAAATAAATAAATTAGTTAATGAACAAATGAAGGAATCGATGACTGAATGAATGGATAGCTAGCTATCCTGTAATCTGTAATTTAAATGAGAATTATGTTACACCCATGACACAGTGAAGCTTAAAAAAATGGTAGAAATAAATGTCTAAACATAATTATGATAATTATAATCATGATAATAATATGACAATGAAACAGCCTTGATTTCAAGAATCGTTGCCAGCAGCAGAATGACATGTCAAGATGCAGAAAGAACGACTCGTCCACACTTATTAACCAAAGAGTCATTTTTTTACCGAAGTAACACGACTCGTTCAGCCTTCGTCTTGCAAATAGAATGTTTTTATCGTCGAGTTGCATCCCGTCCGATGAGGATTCAGAGGAAACGGGTAATTTTACGGAAGTGAAATGGAATTCAAAATAAAAAAAACATCTACGGTATATGTGCTGTAGATCTACCGCTCGTCCCTCAGTTGAATGGCCATTTAAGGCATCGTCTTCTTCCTGCTGCAGCTATTAATCAGGGACAATTAGCCGTTATTGTCTATAAATGGAGACGTCTTTGAGTGAACTCGCAATCAGAGGGTTTGAATCTTCTTCTGTCTTCCACAGCGAGATTTAATAATAGATTACCATTTCAAACTATCCTTATTTCAGAATTTAAATATGTGTTTTGCGCCGTCTCCAGTCGCTCCGTAATAAGAAAGCCCTCCTTGCTGCTCCCCGTGGTTATTAATTAATCCCAGGCTGAATTGTGGAGGTCTCGCCTCTCAGAATAACAAAAACAAACACGGGGTTTCGTGACACTCCCTGTTCTCACTGTGAAAACGAGCCGCGCTGGAAAACAAGCGGATCTCTGCCCACGCGTTTTTCTAGAAACAAAAGCCGCGCCGGGGACGGTCGTTCTCCTCGACGACGGCGACGACTTATTTGTCGGTCGCGTTTCGAGGGCGGCCTTGAAGATCCCGGCGCCCGGCAGGAGTCTCCGGTGTTGCGGCGGCAGATCGGCTCGCCATATGCTCTTTGATAATTGAAGGCGACGTGCGGGAAATACTGTCAACGGCGTCCGTTGTGTTATCTGACGTCGACACAGACAACCCGGGTCAGGGCTCGCAGCCCGATCTCGACATATGCTAATGAGCTCACCTCATGGAATATGCATCAAGGCCTCCTCGGGCCGCGCGCTGGCAGGGCCGTGATTTTGCAGGAATTACGGGAGCGGTCGTTTTCCATTACGCCGGTACTAAATGAGAAGTGACCTGCTAGGGGGGGCGCGGGAGGCGGGGGGGGGCACGTCAGATCCGTGTCAAAAATAATTCTCAATTTTGCTTCGTGGAACTTTTCGCAGATCCATTTAGAGCTTCGGCGATAACGTGACAGAGCGGCGTAACCTCGTGGAAGTCGGCTCCCGCCGTGTGATTAATCACCGGCAATAATGTCGACGAGGGCGGCGGTTATGAAATTAGCAGAGCGCCGTCGTGCGTTTCTGTACATCCTGTGCATCGGGAGTCATAGAGGAGGCCCGGCAGAGCCAAGATGGTGCCCGGGGTCAGATTTATACGACAGGCGTAAAATCCAACAGCACTGTTTTCACCGTTGTCTTTGACTCGTAAGATTTTGAGAAAAAAGAAAAACATGCACGTCCGCCGCCCAGTTAGGGCAGGAGGAAAAGTATCGACTGAATAAAGGTTTGGAAAAAATCCCCAGATCAAGAGAGCTCCAAAGATAAAGATAATTTATTTCACATAGAATACAGAAAATGTATGGTAGCGTAGCTTAAGCATCTGAAGAACAGCATATTTGGGCTTTTTTCCAAACCTTTATTCATTTGAATCATAAGATAACACGTCGCCCGATTCAGACGCTTAACTTTTACAAATAAATCCCCCCGAAAATCAGAAACTCATTATGAATAGCTGTACTACTTAATAAACATTCTGTCTATAAATATGTATGATAATTAATTATGAATACATCTTATCTGGTGTTATCATTTATAATATATCAACTGTGTGTTGCATTACAATTGAATCAATGCTCATTTTTCCATTTTGATAGTTAAGTAGTAATAATAGTTTAGGAATAAGTTCATGAAATATAATTATATTGAAGGGGATTATTTTTCCCAAATTTTTGCCAGATTTTGTGGCGTCCCCTGGAGGCCGCGGCGCCCTATGCAGTAATTTACCCATCTGCGGGATGCTAGGCTATCCAAAAGTTTAACAGTAGCCTCCTCCCTTTCGCATGACTTTTACACCAGTTTATTTTCAATGATTGGATTGGTGTAGACCGACTATTATCTCCTGGTTTAACAAGATTTACCGGGTGAGCTTAAGTGATTGCTGAATCTTTTCCCAAGAATGTTTGTTGGCCGTCCATTCCTTCCATGTAATTGCACGGGTAAATGATTTAGACTGAGCTCTGGAGCGCAACCACCTGCAGCGGCAGTGGACGGCTTTCCAGCTCCTTCCGGCTGAAGGCCTCTTCGTTCTCCACGGGGGAGCAAAGCTCTGGCTCACCGGGTTTGCGAAAACAAGGAGCTCAGGTGTAGAACTTTGTGGGAAGTCCTCGAGCGCGGAGACACCGATGAGCCCAACGTGAGAATAATCAATTCTATTGTGAAGTACAAGGCAAAGAAAGGGAGTTAAGAGTCTAACCAGAAGTGCAAAAAAGCAGAAGTGTGATTAGAATACATAAATGAATAATGTGTAAATGTTATTTTCTGTCAATAATTGATTGAGAAGCTGAAAAGTTGTCGGCGTCTGACTGAAATGTTGTATGTTTTTAGTTACATGTAAATTACGTTGGAAGTCCAAGATGGCGCCGTGGATGGCTGCCTCGGCATTTCTGTGCGTGCTACATCGTCTTGTTTTGTTCGTGAACTCAGATTTATTTTTTTGTGAAAATCCCGGGAGCTCGTACAAAAGAGAGGAGGTCGTAAAATTAAAAACCCCGCGTCATCAATAAAGCCCCGTCCCCCCATTGACACTGTCCCTCTGTCGCACTACTTTGCACAACTTGTTACTTTGCACCACCGACCACCATCGCCCTGAATTCACTTTATTTTCACTTTATTTAATGCCTGTTTCATGTTGTCTGTTTAGCAACATTCACCCCTTGTGCTTGTAAAATTACTTGGTGCATAAAGTGATTCTGATTCTGATTCAATGTTTCTGGTTTTATGTCTCGATAAGACGTACGAACCAAGGGCTCAACAGTTGTTTGTCTCTATGTATGGCTGTGATTTGCTGGCGACTGGTACGGCTCTACAGCACAATGACAGCTGCGATTGGCTCCAGCTCTCCTGCAACCCTGAGTGCAGCCGTGTTGGTAACGAGTGAATGAATGAATGAATGAATGAATGAATGAACGAACGAACGAACGAATGAATGAATGAATGAATGAATGAATGAATGAATGAATGAATGAATGAAGGCAGCATGGTGCGAAAGTGAATGTGTGGTTGTATGTTTCCTTATTTGGGCCTAAATAACGGGTTAAAAACAAAATAATCTGCACACCAAGAGTGCTCCAAAAATAAAGATCATTTATATACCACAGAGAGTAGCTTAATTTTTCTTATCTCATGCCGTTTCGAACAAAGATGTTCTTCCTCAGATGCTTATCAAAACATGCTCCATATGTTGATAAATAATGAACATGTATGTAAACACGTATGGCGTATGTAACATATTTGATGAGCATCTAAACGAGCATCTATGAAAGATGTCCCATATTCATCAAAATATGTAACATGTATGTAAACATATATGAAACTTGTAACATATTTTGATTAATATGTAACATGCATGTAAACATATATGAGATATGAAACATAGTTTGATAAATATGTAACGTGTGTGAACATCTATGAAATATATAACATATTTTGATAAATATGTCACATGTATGGAAATATATATGAAATATGTAACATATTTTGATGAGCATATGAGGAGGAATATTTTTGTTCAAAACGTCACACGCTGAAAAAAATGTTCTGTTTTCTGTGTAAAATAACTTCATTTTTGGAGCTCTCTTGGTGTGCGGATTTTTTGTTTCCAACCGTTATTCAGTCATAAGTTTGATCCAGCACACATCCCTAGCTGGGCAGCAGACGTGTGTTTTTTTTCCTTCTCAAACTCCTGGTTCGGGCGTCTCATAAAGCTCAATTGATGAAACCCCACCTCTCACCAATGACCCTTGAAAGCGACTCCAAGCTGCATGCAAATAGTCATATTTTGCGTTTGCCAACAGGGAACAAATGCCTCAATCTTTTGTGTTCGGAAGTCTTTTCGGCAGCGTAGACACGCGTATGTCGTCCTGAGAAAAACCCGCTTTGCAAAAGTATGTCGTGTTCTGTCAGGAACAGGCTCGGGGCCTCGGCGACACCAGCGGATGGATGCGGGACCGCATGATTCCTCAAACTGTATGTCTGCAAGATGGATTATATGTTCTTAATCTTTTTTTTTTTTCTTTTTGTGCGAGTTGCGTCTTTTGTGTTGCGTACGTCTGTCAAGTGACATCCTCCGGTAAGCGGAATAATCTCCCGTGGCCGTTGGTTGTCAACTCCGTTGCGCTTCGCTCCGCCGAGATGTCTGGGAGGAGGCAAAATGTATGAAAGGAGTTGTTGTGAGCCCGCTGTTTTGGCGCTGACATCTCACACGGTTGATGTCGATTTGACGTATGGGCCGCCGAAGCGTCATGCCGAGAAAGCTGCTCGGATTTTTTTCTTTTTTTTAGGGGGGCGACGGCGTGCTGGTCGGGGATTTACGCCGAGAATCCCCCCCCCCCGAGCTCAAATCCACTGTAGATGCTGACCTTCTGCACTGATACACAAGGGCTGCCAAACCCTCACCCCACAGTACGGGCGGCAGAATCTTGTGGGAAACACACACACGCACACACACACACAAACACACAATAGACACATACACTATTTGGCCAAAAGTATCTGCTCACCTGCCTTGACTGGCGGATGAACATAAGCGACATCCATTCCTGATCCATAGGCTTCAATATGACGTGGATCCACCCTTTGCAGCTAGAACAGCTTCAGCTCTTCAGGGAAGAATGTCCACAAGCTTCACTATTGTCTTCATGGGAATTTTGGAGCATCGAAGCACATTTGTGATGTTGGAGGAGAAGGCCTGGTTCTCAGTCTCCACACAAATCTGAACGGCTGTGTCACGTGTGAATGAGAGGGTGAACGGCTATGCGGATCATTTGTCATGTCCGTGAATGATTGAACGTCTCTATGGGATGTCGTCTCTATGTGGTGAACGGATGAGTGAGTGAACGGTTGTATTTTCTCCGTGACGTGTAACTGAGGGTGTGATTGAATGAAGTGTTGACGTGTCTCTTCATGACATTGCAGTGAATGTTGCAGGTCTGGATGACGCGTGAGAGAGTGAGTGAATGTCGGTCACGCTTCCAAACGGCAAGTGAATGAAAGAGTGAATGGCTGTGTGTCTCCTCATGACGTGCCAATGAGAGAATTAATCGTCTGTATCAGGGGGCCCTGGCCCCCGGCCCGGTACCGGTCCGTCCCCAAAGAAAAGATTTCCTGGTCCAAATTATGTTTCTTTTCCATCCGCCCTTCCGGATCTTATTTTGAAAATCCACAGCTCCTGTTTTCTGCGTTTCTTTTCGTCATTTTTCAGAGGGTTAGCACGGTGCCAAGATTAGCATAAGGTGACTATGACTCCCGTCGACAGAGAAGAGGGTGTTTATAGGTCCTGTCGTGATTTTCGCGCCAAAATACCAGCAGAGTATTCTGGAATTTGTATAATTAGCGGTCCTTGCGCTGTAGGCTAGAGTAGCAGTGGGCCAGCGCTAATGGTTATTTGGTTTGGCTTCACGGGCAAAATAGAATGATACCGGACAGAGTTTGACACCTATGCTCTACATCAGCGGCCCCAGACTCCTGGTCCAAGGACCAGTACCGGTCCGTAAAGAAAATCCTTCTTGGTACAAATTGTAGTTTTTTTTTCATTCGACCTCCCACATCTTGTTTTGAAAAGCGACTGTTTCCCGTTTGCCTTCCTGCCGCACTCTAACTCTGTCGCGCCATTTCACACTTCAGCTACCGCAAGCTAGCCCTTAGAAAAAAATTGAGACAGAAACAAAAGTCGCCGGAGAGCTTTTTTTCGGGAGGAAACGAGCAAACGATGAGACGGCAGAAGCGTCGCAGACGGCGAGCAAAAAGAAAGCTGCGTTTAAAAGAAAATATCAAGATTCCTCTCGAAGTTACGGGTTCATCGCAGCAGGTGATACACAAGCTCCGCCCCCCCTAGGCATTATTTCTCTCCCCTCACCCCCAGAAGGGACCGTCTACATTGTGGTGAATTGATATTATCGTGCAGAATGATAATAATAAAAAGTGAAATGGTTGTATTCAGATTAAATACTGTGAACTGATAGGCTGCGGCAACCATGTGACCTGGAGGGCAGGATGGGCGGTAGATACAGTAGATATCAAATGAATTAATGAATCCTGAAAATACTTTTCTTCCTCATGAACCAGGCATCTGTTTTCTCCTCCAGGTGATGAACTCTTCACACTTCTGAAGCGGCTTCTGATAAACCCGACTCGGCTTTTTATTGGGGGATTAGCCGCATCCAGGCGCCGCCATTGCCGCCGCCGCCGCCTCACCCCTTCGTTATCGATCCAACCCCCGCGAGTGATTCCAACGTGGCTCAACCCTCGCCATCGGACTTCAACTTTGGGACTTGAACCTCACAGATCGCCAATGCTAACAAGGAACTGCCTGCTGCTGTTCCTTTGGGTTCTCGTCAAAGAAGGCTCGGTTTCTTCCCTGCGCCTGCCGTCAACGCCACTGGGACAGAGCCGGACGGCGAGGGCGCACGCCAGGAGCTCGGTGGGCCCGATGAGGAATGGGGCGGCCGCATTTCAGCGGGTCAAGAGGGGCTGGGTGTGGAACCAGTTCTTTGTGCTGGAGGAGTACATGGGATCGGACCCGCAGTACGTGGGCAAGGTAAGCAAAAAAACAAACCAAACCAAAACAAAACAAAAAAAAAAAAAAAATCACTATTTTCTAGTTATTTATTGCGAGAGAGAAGTCATAAATCACACAGGAGGGAGGCCGGGAGAAATTGAATCACTGGCAAATGGAGGGAGCAAAGGAGCACATGATGTGGGATAAAAGAGGGTAAAAAAAGAACAAATAATGCAGAAAAAAAAATTAAAGCGACTCTCGATTCGACCTGGGAAACTGATCCGTCTGAGCACACGGCACCGAATAACTGAAGAATAAATTGAAATTAAAAATACGGAATAATTGAATTGGATTTTCCGGTGGTGCTGCCTTCTAGCTTTTACTCATTTCCTGGAATTTCATGTTCAAATGCAGAAGCCCAGGTTTCCGACTGAACATGTGGCTGTTTGCTTAAACATTCCAAAATCCCCGAATGGAGCCTGAATCACGTTAAAGTTTGCCGGGTTTGGACGCACAGTCAGAGGGCGGCTCCTGCAAAGGAGACAAGAAGGTCTGCGTGGGGATTCCTCCAGGTTCCTCCAACGGTCCAAACACAGGCAGGAGGTTCATCGGAGACCCTGCATCGTCTTTAAACGGCGGGTGGCCGAGAAGGTGAAGGGTTTTCTCTCTGAATACGATGTACGTATGAGGGAAAGAACAGTTTATAAATAGGAGACACTTCCAGAACGTAGTCGTGAGGAAACTTTGACCGTATCTTGTTTGCAGAGGACGGTGTAAAGAAGAGATTTCGCGCGTCACATCTGCACCGACGCACTCCGGACTCATGCGGTCGCTGTCGAGAAAGACCGAAGCTCTTCACAAACGCATGAATTGAATGATTAAAAACAAGGGAAAGCGTTGACGGGAGCGGCGCAGCGAACGCCTCGCAGAAGTGTGGGTGACAGGGTGAACGCTGGAACATGGTTGCATTTCTCTCCGTGACCTGAACGACACGCATGAATGACAGAGAAGGAATGGATGGATGCAAAGATTCAGCATTTTAATTGCCATAAACAGTATTTGTGAGTAACCGAGTCCAAAGTAATGAAGTGAGAAAAGTGCTAAGTAAGATCACGGTGAATCAGCGTCTCAGGGTATTAACATCTAATACATAAAAGCGAAGCTATGGAAGCTATAAAAACCCCCTCCATAAACTCCAGGCGTTAAACATCCGTCTGAAATATGTAGCAATAAAAAGACCTCGTACACATGAAACATAAATATACGGTGCAAATCAAATCAGTGGCACGTCTGTGTCCTGGAAGGGGCGTGGAGGGGTGGAGGCGGTGGAGGCGGTAAACAAGGTTTTACTTTGAGGAGCAAAGAGCCTGCAGAGACGGGAGCCGGTGGAGACCATACGTCACACCACGATGGGGAATGGAGAGGTTCCATGTCGGCACTCTGGAACGGTCGCGCGATGCTAAGATACGAGGGGACTTCGGCCATTGTCTGATGGAGTGTAAGAAGACTTCTTCTTTTCCTTTGGACTTTTCCCTTCAGGAGCCACAGCCATTCCACCTTCTCCATCTAAGCCTATTCTCTGGACCCTCCTTTCTTCATATCCTCTCTCACTACCACCATACATCTTCTCTCTGGTCTTCTTCCAGACCTCCAACTCCAGCATCCGTCCCCTAATATCTTCACTCTCCCTCCTCTGTCCATGACCCAACCATCTCTGACCTTCTCTCCAAAAGATCTACCATGTGCCGTCCCTCTGATGGACTCATTCCTGATCCTCTCCATCCTGGTCACTCCCAAAGAGAACATCCACATCTTCATCTCTACCACCTCCAGCTCTGCTTCCTGTCTTTTCTCCAAACCATCCATCATCTCTTCTCTCACCACTGTCTCCTCCACCTTTCCTTTCCTTCTGGCTGATGTTCTTCCATCTCATAGAACTCCTGACACTTTTCTCCACCCATTCCAACCTGCTTGAACCCGTTTCTTAACTTCTCGTCCACGCTCTCCGTTGTTCTGCACAAGAAGATATCTCTGACATAGAGATCGCCTTCCATTGTTTCACCTTGGGGAAATTGCACAATGTACATTTCATAGGTTAAAAAAACAAAAATGTTAGTTCACAACAATATCACAAAATTGGAAAGATAAACACTTTTGTGCAAAACAAGCAGCAGAAAACAAGTGCTTACGGCGGCAACAGCGGTTGGAGTCTGGATGAATGGATGAGATGAAGCCTATTGAGAGCAGCGCTGGGCGTTAAACCGCCCAATTATCCATCTGCATTCACGGAGGCAGATCTGTCTTTTCTTTTATTCCCCCACGAGGTGACCTTGTAAGCAACACAGTCTCGCACAAAGACCTAGACTTGAACGGTCAAAGCTTGGATCTCCAGCCGGCCTTCTCTGAATCCACAATGGAGCTCGAAGCACTCGAAATGTGGTGGAATCGGTGTTCTCAGACATGGCGGCCGCGCAAAGGCGTAGAAACATCACGGTCTTGGACTCGGACACGTGTGCTTTTGTCAACCGTGGCCATCTCTTTGCTTTCCTTTTTTATTTTTTTTGGAGCAGGATTTATATTTTTTTTCTATCTCTCCAGTGGCTTAAGACATTCATAAGTAAACTCCGAGGGGTTTAGGGCTAAACTTGTAATTTGGCACTCGGAGCCGACACAGGATAATAGTAAGACTGACTTATCTGCCCGAGTGCCGCTGCAATCAGCCCTGACAGGCCTTGTTGTTCGTGGAAGTCTCAGAGGCTACAAGCGCGGGGGTGGAGGTGGAGGTGGCGGGTGGGGGGTGGGGGGGTACGCGAGGGGGGGGGGCTC
>CAAKHD010006050.1:23345-62687 GCA_901007705.1 Fistularia tabacaria
GGAGTGGAAGGTTGAGGGGGGAAGGGGGGGGGGGGGGGGGGGGGGGGGGGGGGGGGGGGGGGGGGGGGGGGGGGCGGGGGGGGGGGGGTGCTCTCTCCTAAGTCACTTAATCCTTGGCCGCTGCACTGCCTCAAAATAATTGACTGATTCTTTGCCATATGAAAAGCGTTTGGAGATGAGAGGCGCGGACCTTTGTCGGGGCAATCTTAAGGGAAAAGCGCTCGCTTCAGAATTGATTGTGGCTCTAAGAGAGTAAAAGCTGAGCGGATAATGTCTGCAGACGGAAAGGGCAGCGAGTCACAGGCACGCCTTCCGAGGACTTATCAGCCGCTATCGCAGAGCCGTTGAATAAGGTAACAATTTCGTTTTCAAGGGCCATCCATTAACTAAGAAAACACCGTGGTACCTGCAGCTGAGAAACTGTTCACAGAGGTGTGTGTGTTTGTGTATGTTTGTGTGTGTGTGTGTGTGTGTGTATGCACGTTCTCTCAGCCTCTTTCAGGGGGACACAGTTGTGATACTTTGATTTTTGCAAGACTTTTTTTTTTTTCGCAGCATTTCCATGTGTTGTTTGGAGCTGCAGAGAGAAGCAGTGACATGTGTTCATTCATTCATTCATTCATTCATTCATTCATTCATTCATTCATTCATTCTAATCACCGCTGAGCCTGACCCACTCAGGTATTCACCCTCTCATTCACACACCACGTAGACCAGTGGCCCCCAAACCTTTGTACCGGGGACCGGTTTTATGCACGAAAATGTTCCAGGCGCGGGGATTCAAATCATCAAAACTTTTGTCAGTTCACAGAATTGAACCTGAATACAACCATTCCACTCTATGTAAGGCAAATTAAAATCATTTTGCATGATAATATCAATTCAGCATCATGTAGAGTCAGTGGGAGCCGTTCACCGCTAATAATGCATAGCGGGGGCGGAGCTTATGTTCACCCTTTGGAAGGAATCTTGATATTTTCTTTTAAACGCAGCTTTCTTTTTGCCGGCCGTCGGCGACGCTTCTGCCGTCTCATCATTTGCTCGTTTCCTCCCGAAAAAAAGCTCTCCGGCGACTTTTGTTTCCGGCTCTTTTTTATTTTTCAAGGGCTAGCTTGCGGTAGCTGAAGTGTGAAATGGCGCCACAGAGTTAAAGTGCGTCAGGAAGCCCAAGGCGGAAACAGTCGCTTTTCAAAATAAGATACGGAAAGTCGAATGACAAAAAATTATTATTTGTACCAAATTTTCTTTCCGGACCGCTACCAAATGATCCGCGGACCAGTACCGGTCCAGGGACCGGGGGCTCGGGACCCCTGATGTAGAGCATAGCTGTCAAACACTGGCGGGTATGATTCTATTTGGCCAGCAAAGCCTTAGCAAATGACTATTAGCGCTGGCCCGCTGCTAATCTAGCCTACAGTGCATGGACCGCTAATACTACAGGACCCATAAACGCCCTCTCCTCTGTTGACAGCAGTCAAAGCCACCTTATGCTAATCCTGGCACCGTGCTAACCCTCCCAAAATAACGAAAAGAAAGGCAGAAAACAGGAGCAGCTGTTTTTCGAAATAAGATCCGGAAGGGCGAATTGAAAAAACAATCATTTGGACCAGGAAAGCTTTCCTTTGGGGACTTGTACCGGGCCGGGGATCATCCAGACCTGCGACATTCACTGCAATGTCATGAAGAGACACGTCAACGCTTCATTCAATCACACCCTCAGTTACACGTCACGGAGAAAATACAACCATTCACCCTCTCATTCACATCCCATAGAGACATTCAATCATTCGCTCTTTTCTCTTATATGACAAATGATCTGCACAGCCGTTCACCCTCTCATTGAAACCTGCTGCATGTGGTGGGACTGCCTCCGTAGGTGATATTGAAATGTATTCACGGATGACACGATTTAGAAAGCCTGAAGAGGAAGACCTCGGGCTGCTTCACCCTTGGCTCAGCGGCTTTCAAACACACACACATGCACACACACACACACACCTCCGCCGTCCCACCTGTCAGCTGTGACCGGGGCTTACGGAGTGTAAACACACAGACAGTCAGAAAATAAGGAAAAAGTGACTCTCATTTTCTTGTTTTCCCCTCAGTCGCTCCACAAGTGCCCTTCTGGAACCAGAGGAGCAACACCTCCTCTGAGATCCCCAGCCTCTCCGTGCTCTTTCCCCTCCGACTATTCCACTATTCAATCATTTATTTCTGAATTTAGGCTGGGGACGCGCGCTCTCGTCAAATGTTATTCCCTGAAATCCAAGAAAAAACACAGATACATGAATGAAAAACAAACGCAGAAAACTCGACGGCGTGAAGCGAAGACGATGCCAAGGGCAAAAATCCAGCGTGACAAAAAACGTCATTCATTCTGACGGACCCTCACGCTTCGCAGTACGCAGGTCGTTGTTGGGCTGAAGATGATGGACACGCAGGCTGGAGATGTTCGCTGTCCACGCAGGATAAGATGTATTTCTAGCAGGGAGAGATGATTCTTATGTGCGATGCAGCGGTTAGCAGTTAGCGGTTAGCGGTTAGCTTCCACCTCACAGCCAGAAGGTCCCTGGTTGGATTCCCTCTCTCTGTATGGAGTCTCCATGTTCTCCCAGCTTCCGCGTGGGGTTCCTCAGGGTTCTCCGGGTTCCTCCCACACTCCAAACACATGCAGGAGGTTCACTAAAAGACACTAAAATGTGCAGATGTGTGAGTGAGAGGGTGAGTGTTTGCATGTCTTTGGACAAAGGATGCTTTAAACCGCCAGTGGTTTGGTAGCAGGTCGAACAGAAAGGATAAATAACTTACATTATTTCTGTTTTATTTATTATCCGAGTCTTAGGAATGTTTTATTTTGAAAAATGACCAAATTCTCTGGGTTCCATCTGTCTGTGGATCACTCTCGACGCCTGTTGAGATGTTTTTCTCGGTCACGTGATACATTCACGCTAATATCAAACCCTCAAGCTAGCAAAATGAGTGCAAAAAGAAAACGTCTTTGGAAAGTTTCTTTGCAAAGGAGAAAAGGCCATTGTGTCCGTGTGAAACAACTTTTCTGCAGTCAAAGCAACCAAAACAAAATGAGGGTGCAGCCAGACAGTTGGGGTGTCACTGTTTCCCGTCAGCCCTGGATGCACCGTCTGCTCGCAGAGAGACAAGTTCAGGGCTCTCATTGATTTGTATTTGTCATGCGCTTAATATTTGTTTTATGGTGGATCTTATTGTGAAGGTATGTTTGGGCGTTACCACAGCGACCAGAGAGCGTTCAGGGGCAGAGAGGATGTTGATCTTGTTTCAGGAGCGTCAGGAGGATGTTGCCAATAAAGTTACACCGTGGATTCACGTTTATTATTATATTTACAAAATACTACAGTTTTTTCGCCGGTCGTATCATTTGATTTTGTTAAAAGCTGGTCCTTGAAAATATTGTCTTACATTAAACCGGTCCGTGGCGCAAAAAAGGTTGGAGATCACTGCTTCAAATGATTCTGACTATTTCATGGAGAGGTTTCATTCCAGCCAACAACATCAGCGTTGTATCAGCAGACTTTTCACAAATTTCATTCACTCCTTCATCGTGGCTTCCTGAAAACATCTTATCTTCCTGTCTTTCTGAAGGAATTCCTGAGTACAGGACTCCTGCAGTGAACGCTTATGAGCCGGTAAAATAGGAATTTCCTTACTTTCATCGTTTGAGTCAGCGATTCGAATAATCTCGGAATGAGCTTATTGGTCAAATCTTGTTATTTTTTTTTTCATATCTGTGATTTTCCTCTGAGGAACTAAAAGCAGGGACTGCTGGTTTTGATACCTGGCAAAGTAAAACATGCAGCAACTCTCATGCTTTTAATTAAATATTGTACCGATGGCGATTTTCCACAATCAACTCCATTAATGTGTTTTCACTGTTTTCGGTCGGACAGGTTCTCACCATCAATTAACCAGTCACTTATTATTAGATATGCTTCAATGTAATAATAGCGATAACCACTTAAGAGTCTGTCAATCAAAAACTCAAACGTGACAAACCGACTTTCTTGTCATTTTATAATAGCTCTCGTGGAATTAACATGTCGGCAGTCTTCAATCGGCTCCTAGGTAAACATTTACATCTGCTTACCTGCCTCTGCTTTGAGAAACCGGACTCCGTCCACGCTCAGGAGGATGAGTTTGCCTCCCGTGGCTTCGTTAACGCCACGACGCCGGCTTCCTGCGCGTTCTGGGATAAACCAAGAGAGCCGGAGAGCCAGAACATCAACCCAGAGCGCTGTTTTGCAAAGGAAAAGCTTTCTTGCAGCGCCGATCGGATGCGCTTGCTACGACCGCGACGCTGGGATTAATGAACACTTGACATTAAAAATAGAAAGCGGGGTGGTTTTGGCGGATCTGACAGCGAACCTGATGAAGCGGTGCTCATCTGGAGTGTCTGAACATCTCTCTCACAAATAGACCAGTTAACAGATGACGTGCGGGTGGTAATACGCATTCATTCATTCATTTCCTGTACCATTTGTACAGTGTGGGAGCCGATCCAAACCATCATTCGGCGAAAGGTGGGGTTCACCCTGGAACGCCAGTAGATAAATTGGCCACATGTAGAGATGAAAAGCCGTTCACTCTTTCATTCACGCGTCATATAGAGACACAACCATTCAACCTCCTTCAGATATCATGTGTGACATCTGAGTTTTTCCTGACATCTTCTTGCTATGAGTCATATAGGAGCATACAAGTATGGAGTCCCTCATTCACCCCTTATACAAAGACATACGATCATTCACCCTTCCATTCACACTTCGTATAGAGACACAACCATTCAGCCTCTCATTCAGACAACATGTGCGACATGCAACCAATGAGCCCATCACCCAAGATATCCTTGCTGTGAGTCATCTTTGAGCATACAAGTATTGAGTCTCTCATTCAAAGGTCATACAGAGACATTCCACCATTCACACTCTCATTCACATGTCATATGGAGACACAACTATTCACCCTCTCATTCGCACTTCATGAGCAACATCAGAATCTTTCCTTGTACCTCCTTGCTATGAGCCATATGTGAGCATACAACTATCGAGTCCCTCATTCACACCTTATACAAAGTCCACAATATTCCCTCCACTTTTTTGCTCACATTTATATTCTAGTCATTTTTGTCATCAAAAACACAACTCCGATGATACACCCCGCTGCTGCTCGGCGGGTTCTTCATGGTCACCTCTGGAGGATGAAGTCATCCACGCGCTCCCCAACGAGGCAGATGGGCTCGTCTAATCTCGGCCCGTCGCTTTATTTTTTAATTTTAAGATTGAATCATTGTTATGACCAGATAAATCACCGTCATGCGAGGGACTAATGAAAAGGGAGGTGAAAGGAAGCGGAGTCGGGCCGGCGCTGGCCGAGGCAGATGGGCCCCCAGATAAAATGCTAAAAGTCAGCGCCGCTGTGGAATTACAAATTTCACATTAAGTTATCATCACGCAGAGATATACAGATACATGTCATTTAAAGAGCCGTGATTGCATTTTGAACACCTTTCTATTCTATATGACATGTGGGCATATTAGGCTTTTGCAGAAGAAAACATATTTGATATTTAATTTTATGAATAAAAACCAGCCATGCTGACTTGCTAGTTGTCCATTCATTGGAGTGTTGCAGTTGCTAATGTTAGACACTTTCTCAATCTTGGAACTTTTTGCAGTTTTGAGGAACTTTTTCTTGAGGGAAGCCGTCTTCAGACAGCGTAGGAAATAGAGCGTCATCCGAGATCCTACTCCGAGGAAAGCCCTTTTCATGGTTCCTTAGGAACTCATAGGTGCTCCGTGGAACTCAGAAGCCACAGACATTACCGGATACTTCTTGCAGAGCGGCAGTTTTAAAAACTCTCTGAGTCACCTGTCAGATGGTTTCATGGGACAAAATGGACAGAGGCAGTGAGAAATGGAATGACGAAGAGGTTCAAGCTCCTCCGGCCTGCTGTACCTCGGAGGGGTTTCCAGGGCTCGCAGAGGAACATCTACATGTTGGCCAGCGTGGAGTTAGCTAACGGCTAGCGGGGTGCTTCGCAGTGCAGGGAGAAGATAAAAACACCTCGACCATCTGATGATCCATGGTTGTTATTCCATGAACGCTGTGGCAGCTTCACCTCCATGCTGTCCATGTCGTCTTCATCTTCTTCTTCTTCTTCTTCTTCTTCTTCTTCTTCTTCTTCTTCTTCTTCTTCGTCGGTTTGTTTTGGAGTGAGGACCTGAAGGTGCACGATACTTGTGCCTCACTGCCTGTGGAAATGGAAAACTAAAAAGGTTCCCCCAGACGAAGCTACTTCCTGGAACCCAATTCAAACTAGACAGTTCTTAACGGTTCTGCCTGAAAGTGTCTCTTTAATAACATTTAAATGAATCCAATCAATCAAAACTTTGTCTGGGACAACAAGCGGCCACAGCGCCCTCAGGGGAAGGTGTTGTCTGCCGTCTCCATCTATGCGTGCAGGCATTTCCTTGTTTCAACACATTGTTGTGCACGGTGGCCAGCTCAGGACGGGAGGGGAGGTTAGGAAACCCAGCAGTCGCGAGTGAGAACTCCTCCCTGTGCTACTTAATCACGACGTTCCTGCAGCGAAAAGCACCGTCCTGATCGCTGCCGCGGCTCGCACACAATCAGCCTCCTGCAGGAGGTCTGGAGACCACAAAGGGACAGGATCTATCTATCTATCTATCTATCTATCTATCTATCTATCTATCTATCTATCTATCTATCTATCTATCTATCTATCTATCTATCTATCTATCTATCTATCTATCTATCTATCTATCTATCTATCTATCTGTGTTGTTCCCTCACTGCCG
Source organism: Fistularia tabacaria (assembly GCA_901007705.1). Classification (NCBI taxonomy): domain Eukaryota; kingdom Metazoa; phylum Chordata; class Actinopteri; order Syngnathiformes; family Fistulariidae; genus Fistularia; species Fistularia tabacaria. The sequence goes on from CAAKHD010006050.1 coordinate 30,197, forward strand.
TCCATCTCCTGGATGCAGGTCAGATGTTGCTCGTTGAGTAAACTTTCGGACGGCCTGGATTTATTTTTGGGTGTTGAAGGCTGTGTTTGTGAAAACGGATCCACGTGTTTGTTACCCGAGGCAGATCATCTCGTGAGCTTTGCGGTGACTCGTTCCACATTGAGGCTCTCACGCTTCGCACCTCTGGGCGCTGTGTCTTCATCCCGGAGCTGAAGGTGACCTTCTAACCGCCGCCCCGTCAGCACAAGGCTGCATAGGAGGACCGCGCTTTTTCCCGACACTGAAACGAACGACGCCACGAGGCCGTACATAAGTTTGGGTCCGTCCTCCCGCGCGGTTTTCAAAAAGACGGATAATTATCGTGCAACTTGAGGAGACGGGAGAGCACATCGATTAGGAATCACCGGGAGAAGCAACATTTCACATTTATAACTGACCTCGGCGGCGCGGCGACGGCGCCGACCATCTCCTGTTGACAAGCACATTATAGCGGATTAGCAATTAAAGACGGTGGGGGGGGTTAATGTAAACGTCCTCTGCCCTGATAATTGGATATGGCCGAGGCCTCCTCTGTGCTGAGCGATGATTATCAGCAAGGAGAATCCACCATTAGTGCTGCGGCGCCGCATCGAACACGAGCGGCTTCTTCTGCGCGTCCCTGCAACTCGGCACTAAGTGCAGCGCTTTTATCAGGACCTTTTTTGTCCAGCAGCTCACTTCTCTCCTTTAAATGTAACTGCTGCTTCATGGAAACAACAGCATTACTATGACTAGGACTGCTGCTACGGATGATAATAAGAATGAAGAAAAATAATAACAACAACAAAATAATAAGAAAGAAAATAATCATGATGAAAGAATATTCAATTCCAAAAATTTAAATAAATGCGCACGGTCTGTCACCACTTTAATAATGAATTTGTTACTTAATGATTTAATAATTTACAAAAAATATTTTAATACATTATGATTATGGGTATGATTTTTGCTAATTTAACAACTTTTTGTTTTCATCAACAATATTGATAATAATACAGCACCATACAATGGTATTATATATTAATATAATGTTAATGAATATGATAAAACGTAACAATAATAATATAATAATACTACTTCTGAACAACAACAATAATACTATTATCAATATAATTATCATCATCAGTTGGTAGTAGGATTGTCAATTTATTATTATTATATATTTTCGCTAGCAGTAGTAGTCGCAGTAGTAGTAGTAGAAGCCATAGTAGTAGTTTTTTGTTGTTGAATTCATCAGCAACATTATTCTTATTAATATTATCAGTAGTAGTATTATTAATGATCATACTATCTATAAATTGTATGTATTTTTTATCCAATTTTTAGGGAGTCAGAATTAGTCCCCGTCACTCAGTTGACCCTGCTGCTGCTCAAAGAAGATGAGGTTACGCAATGAAAGCATTTTGCAGGAGCTCCAAACTCCAAACAAACCCTCAGAATTTGCATTTTGTGACAGAATCCATCCACCCTCAGCATTCATCAGTTCAATCTTATATATGACGTTAATATTTACAGTCCGTGCATCCCTGAGATTCCAAAACCAAACACAATGTCATGTCACAGGATGCGGAACGGTGATTCGGCGTGAAGCAAAATTGCCAACAGGCTAAAAATAAGAAGAAAGCGGTGAAGGGTTAAGGATCTTGGGGAGTGATAAGGACACTGTGGATGTAAATCGTAGGTCGCATCTTCCTCGCTTGACCTTTTCTCGGGATGTAAAGTGAGTCGGCCGGCGAAACCAATTCAGCAAGACATTTTTGCCGCTAACATTCATCAATATTGCATTATTATTCCGACGCGACAATAAGAAATAAACCTGTGTACCCAGGCTGAGTGGCTCGGGGTTTCGAACTCACACATTTATTGTCCTCTTACGTAGCAAACATACCTGACTGCGAAAAATCTACAGAGCATTTCAGTGCTCATACAAAATTACCCCGATAACCCTCCGTGCAGAAATGATGAACATCGGTGTCAGTGATATCTGCAGGACGCTGTCATTTCGAAGAAAAGAAACCATTTCCCTCTCTAACTACGGTATAATTGTCAAAGTGAGTGCATTTAAAGACTTTGAGAAGGAGTGCATCGACTGAAAATGGAAAGATAGGAAATGATGGACTACTGCCGCTGAGAGACATCACACCCTCAGCCAGCAGAGGGTTTTACCACCGCATAAGAAAAAGTGTCTAAAAAGAAAAAGTATCTAAAAATATAGCTTTTGCAGAACAAGCGAAAAAAGGAAGGAAGCACTTTTTTCTTATTTTCACTTTTGTCAGGGGAACACATCGTGCGGGAGTCTGAGTTTGGCCTGAATGCAATTAGTCAGTAGTCTAAAGATGTAAAAAAATAAAAAGTAAAATATAAAGAATGAAAAATAAAAATAAAAAAATATAAATTAAATTAAATTAAATTAAATTAAATTAAATTAAATTAAATTAAATTAAATTAAATTAAATTAAATTAATGTCTGTATGAATGAATCAGGGAATAATGATTAAAAAAAAAAAAAAGAAAAAAAAAATCACAAATACAGAAATAAATACATAGAAACATTTAGGGATCTGATTCCCCCCCAAAATAACCCACACATATGAAGTGAAAAAGGCAAAGCAGGCTTGAAGTTCAAGCAAAACCCGATCGATGTACAGATGTAGGACCTCAGAAGGAAACCAGGTATTTAATAATATGTAAATATAAAAAGGGTACCGACCGACCGACGCTCCGACGCTCTCTTCCTCAACACCTGCAGACAAAAGGTCACTCATTTAAATAAAAGTCAATAAAAGACTTTTACAAGAAAGGGCAGCCCTGTTTCTCCTACAACTTATCCATGCCCTTGCCTTCCTCCTGACACCCGCCCATTGTTCCCGTTATTGACGGCTCGTCCTGCTGTTTCCGGCCCACACCGGCTGAGATTTACGGCAAACACGGGACTGGCGTTTAACTGCTGAATGGGGACCTATGAGGGCCACATAAAAAAAGCCCTCCAAGATCTGACCATCTCAAATGTAAGCAGCCTGACCGCTGATGTGCGTCATTAAATACAGTTTCATTTAAATGCTACGGAATATGGTTGTAAAACGCTGGAAGCCCTCAAGAGTTCCATTAAGGCTTGTTTATACACAATGAGGGCGGCTGGCGTGGCAAAAGTGAAAATATATCAGTTACACAGAGTGCAAGCCAAGTGCTAATTAACACCGTCTCCCAAAAAAAAAAAAAAGAAGGAAAAAATCCCGCTTCGCCGAGGTCTGTTCGGTGACCTGCGGCCAAACGAGGATACAAACGCTGCAAAAGTGCCAAACTATGATCTCGTTTGTTTATCCCTCGCATCTATCCAGCACGAGTCTGACACAACAGCGCTGCAATCGCTGAAAGAGCGGCCGCTCGCGCGGATTCGGCCCGCCGTTGGGTCAGCCAGCCACCGCGGACCTACTTTGCCCGCAATGGATTTGTACCAGGTTGGAATAAATGTGGATAAAACGTCAAGTCACTGGGAGATGATAACTGTGCGTTAAGAGAAGCGGTTCAAAATAGACGTTCTTATCTTTTATATTAAATCCTGATCATTTTTACATGTTGCTTTATTCATTTTAAACAATGCAATTTTACAATATAACACAACCTACGGCAGCGTTTTAAAAGAAAGTGCCGGTTCCAAAATCAGATGAATGTTTGTGGGAATAATTTGTTTATGACCTCATTAACACCGACCTAAACCAGCTGCATCCGTTTGGGGATATCTTTAGATCTTTTTCCGTGTTCTATCGTTTATTTTGTTTACTCTTCCAATCCCCGAACGGGCGCTTTTGCAAAGCGAACGCAACCGTTGGGTCAGAGGTCAGTCACTGTGGAGATCTCCAGGGAACTATTATGGGCCGGGATGCTCGATCCAAGGGCGCGTTTTCCTGCGCGACCCCAGCGGCTCTCCTGGACCTCGCTGTCCTTTACGCCCCGTCAGGACCTTGTTACCTGCTAACTCATCCCCGATGTGAGGACCTTAATATTTGATGTCACCTATGATGACAAAAAATGAAAAAATTACATAATGTGTGATTATGTTATTAAAAAATCCTCTTAAAGTCAGTGGGCAAGACGGGAAAATATCTCCCCGAGGTTTGAGGCGGCGAGATTCAGCTGCTTCCCGGGACATATTAGCAGGCCGAGGTGTAGAATTGCGATGGGAGATGATGATGATGATGATGATGATGATGATGATGATGATGATGATGATGATGATGATGATGATGATGATGATGATGATGATGATGATGACTTTTGCAAAAAAAGGACGAAAAAAAAAATCTTAAAATAAAACTAATGACCATTCTTCTGTTCTGAGTGAAATATATATTTCATCTCGCAGCCTCCTGAATAATGGATTTTTCCTCCTGAAATGGCTGGATCATATTTCCAAATGGCGCTAATGTCCCAATCAGTAATCCTTAGCGGCGTAGACAACGCTCTCCATCTGAACCCTGACACCACCGCGCAATAATGCTGGGATTTCTGTGTAGAGAATTGCATCGCGTATATTTTGTATCAATATCACCTTGTTGCTTAATCAAGTGTGATATGAGAAAAGGGGATTAAGCTTGGGGCCCGTCTCTGCGATCAATAACAATAATTTACATGATTGTAAAATGTCAAAAAGCATTTTTACCGCACGGTAACGTCCTCCAGACATACAGTATATTTTCACATCGAAGCCGGTAATATCTGTATTTTCTTAAACTGAATTAATTGGTTTTTAATCATACACATTTGTAAATGAATAAAAAAGCTAGTGTGCAATAGTTTAAACGGAAACTCTATGGATATGATCTTTCTGTAACAATGCTACAACTCAAATAAAAAAATAAATTAAAAAGAATGTAGATGCAAAAAATGTCATCTTTCAAATATTTAATTATTTAAAAAAAAAACTATATTTTGGTTTAGTATCATTTGCATCTTTACTTCTTCCAGACAATAAAGCCTAACAAATTGAAGATATATTTCATTTTTCATTTCATTTTTTTTCTTTTTTTTAGCTTGTATAAGTCAACGTGTCTTGTCTTGTTGTCCACTGCCTTGTTTTTTTTTAAAAAAAGAAAAAACATAGAGAATGAATTATGCATTTTGCCTGAGAGGCAGGAATCTATCAAAGCATATCTTTCCCCTCTGACATTGTTAAACTGCAACATTAAAATATTGTCAGTTGGATTTGTTATTGATGAAAAACCCCCAGTGGAATTCATCGAAGGAGCAACACAAAACTACTTTTTGCTGTGTTTGCGAGTGTGTGTGTGTGTGTGTGTGTGTGTGTGTGTGTGTGTGTATGTGTGTGAGGGCGGGTGTTTCAGTTCCCTGGGGGAAGTAATGCTGCCTCCTAACCTCACACTGCCTGCGAAGCTTTTGGTAACGCATGATAAAGGTGTCGCGGATTTGCGCTGCGTTGTTCTTGACGTCGTCGACCTATTAGGCAACTTATATGAACAACGGCGGCTACAAACACCATCCGTCTACAAACAGTGTCTGCGGCTGCCTGGCTTTTGATGAACGGCTGTTTACGACTGCATGAGAGATGCAGGGAGCGCCGAACTGAGCTAATACAGCTTCAGAGGTGAATACATTTAAACGCCTCCCATCTGTCGTGGATCACACACACACACACACACACCAGGCTATATCTGTCAATCCGTCCCATTCCGCCGCCTCGCCGACTCCCTCCTCCCATTCCGACCACCTTTTTTTCTTTTTTTTTCCATCCCAGCCCTTGCATATCTGCCAATATGCTCTCCCGTCTGCAGTTTCCAGCGGCGTCGGCCACCCATTACCCGACCGAGGCATGACGCGAGCCAGATAGCGAACCGCCGAGGTGTCATCGGCGAAGAAATGACTCACAAGCCAATATCGATCAGCCACGATAACCTTGCAGCGTTTGCCATTGTGCCGTCGTTGCTGCTGCTGCCGCTGACCGCCCACGGCAGCTGCTCACCGCGCACAGAGGCCGGCGCGAACAGGAAAAACGACAATCCACGCTTAAGACGGCCGAGTGACTGACGGCCTGAGCGTGATTTAAATTCGTTACAAAGTAGCCGTAGGTGAGGATTGCATTCGAATTAGCTTCACAGAAAGGGAATAGTAAGTAATCTGCCTGATGGCTATTACTCCTATGAATGAAAGTGATAGAGTACATTTGTACATTATTTACAAGCACATCAAATAAACCAGGACTTTACGCATTTAGCTTTAAACTCATGTCAACCATAGATATTCTGTATGGAGAATTCACACATCTTCATGTATAATGGTGTTAATGTCAATTACAGCGAGGCTGAACATCCGCTTAGGTTGTTTATCGGTCGACGGCTGAGTTTATCGCTGACTGTTTTCTTGCGTATTCTGTGTCTGTGTGTCACGGCTTTGCCGGCTTACAACACGGCAGCTCTCAGCGTGCGCGCCACGGCTGAAACGTGACGTACCATCGTTCGGCTACGACGCCGCGTCACTCTTTTTTTGTCTCCCCTGGCGCAGCCTGACCGTCTGTTTAGCGACGGCTTATTACAACAGCGTGCGTTGGAGCATTAGCGCGGCGCTAACTGTACTTAGCCGATAAATTTCCAATTAATTTTATGAAGTCTGCATCGGTGTGTTTTAAAAATGAAGCCTCGGAGCTCTTAAGGAGCCGGTAAATGATTTTCAGCTTTCAAGGTATTTTTTATTTTTTTTTTATAAATCCTAATGCGCACCCTGATTGAAAAACGTTAATAATTAACTAATAGATTGCTGCAAAAAACATATATGTGCGGGAACTTCATTAATACATCATTAGAGAACTACGGATTCACTGTTAATCCCGTTATTTGATTTTTTCCGATGCTAATCAGGATGGCTGTATTGCGTGACTGCGTGAGATGCTATCCGAAGAACAGACAGACGAACATGATGGATTTCCAGTGGCGGGTAGAAGGGCTGGCCTGAGTCGGGGGGGGGAATTTGTGCTGCGGCGCTGCAAGGAGTGCAACCCCATGCTAAATCATTTCAATCCACTGAATTCAAATATGTTCACTTATAATGAAATGGCACCGTGTCAAGTTTGTAAACCGAGAAAAAAAAAGAGAGGGGAAGGGAATTCTCCGTTGCGTGGGAACTATGATTGCTCGCTATCAGCAAAGTCGTAGCCTCCGTGCACATTCCTTGGGAGAAGCTCCATAAAATCCCCCCTTGCAGAAATCCAATTACAGCACTTTCTACAAAGGTGGGTTACATTCTGCACTGAAATCACACAAGTTCATTAGTATGCAGCTTCACTGTACAGCCAATGAGGGGCCATATTCTGCAAACACCGCCAGCAGCAAGGAGATCCAACCTCTAAAATCCTGGTGGCACGTTGCTAATATCAATAAGATACTGCGTCTGGGCCTTTTTTCCATCAGACGGACGGTGCCCGAGCAGGTTTATTCCTCACCTGCTCGGCGCTGATGAATCGCGGTGGATGAATAACGGGTCGGTCCGCGCCGGCCGGCCGGCTGTCTGCGACATCAACTTCGCCATTTGTATTTTCGGTCATGGCTGGGATGCCTACGGCAGGACTCGTGTCCGTGACAGGCCGTGCATCCCGGCGAAATGAGATTCGGCAAGAATCCGGACCTCGTCGCCGCCGCTTATAGACATCTCTTAGGCGAAAGCGTGACGTGGCAGCCAAGCTAAGCGACGGGCTCGGGCTATTTTGGAAAAACCGACGCCCGGTGGCAACTTCAGAAGGATGAATATTTCCTTTCCGGTTCGATCCCGCGGTCCAGAGACACGCATAAGACTAGCTGGAAACTCCACATGCTGCTTTAAAACCAATGACAGCTTGGTGACACATATAACCAATGAAAGAATATCACAAATCCAACCAAAATGTGGGTGTTTTGAAGGAAACAGGGCTTTATTTCAGTTCCTTCACAATATGACACATCTTGTAAATTGTCATATCTTTAGGAGACGGCCTTATTCATTCATTCATTCATTCATTCATTCATTCATTCATTCATTTATGATGACATAATTCGGAAGGTTCGAAAAGATAATGTGCAAAATGTATGTGTGCTGTCCAACGGTGGTTTTCCATGAGTGCGTTTCGTGAGGGATTATTAATCTGCACGTGGTCATTAGAAGTTTGCATCTGTGTGCCGGGGTTTGTTCATTTATATGCTAAACGGGAAACAATTCTTCTATGAAAAGAATGGAGGTTTTTCCCTCTTTCTTGGTAGAACTGCTCATTGTGTCGTGCGTGTTGTCAGGTGTAACTGTAGAAGATGATGCCGGCCTTCCCAACTCAATGAGGAGTTAATAGAATAAAAAGAATAATTTTACATCAATCATATTTTTAGCTCAGAGTAATGGAATTTTTAATTCATAGCACTCAACTTCTGCCAGGGATTAATGAGGCACCATGCCCAGTGGTTTTATTTGCATGTCTTTCAATTCTCTCACGTTTCAGTTGAGATGTATTTATTCTGAGGTGCTTCTGGAGGCTGTTTGTAGACTGGATGCGGTAAAAAAAGCCCCTGGGACGTTTGCATGTTGGCAACCCGTGAAGGAAGCGTGCACAATAATAATAAAAAAAAAAATAATAATAATAATAATAAAAATAATGATGATGATGATGATGATCATCATGATAATGATAATGATAATGATAATGATAATGATAATGATAATGATGATGATGATGATAATGATAATAATAATAATAATAATAATAATAATAATAATAATAATAATAATAATAATAATAATAATAATAATAACAACAATGATAATAATACTACTACTAATAATAATAATAACAATAATAATAATAACAATAATAATGATTATGATAATAATGAGAATAGACAGTGACAATACCAATAATAATGCCAATTGTACTGCTAATAATACTAATAATGATACTACTACTACTACTACCACTGCTACTACTATTACTACTACTACTAATAATAATAATCATCATCATAATAATAATGATAATAATGATGATAACAATAATAACAAAACAACAACAATACCAATAATAATGCCAAATAAATAATAATAATATCATTAATAATGCCAATTGTAATGCTAATCATACTAATAATGATATGACTACTACTACTAAACATAATGATAATAATAACAATAATGATGGTGATAATAAGAAAAAAAATGACAATGCCAATAAAATAATAACAACAATAGTAATACTAATAATAATTCTTTGCCAAGATAGTTAGGTGAATTAAAATTTTAAAGTCACTTTCAGAGTACATGACTGGGATTAAATATATATATGATATATATAATATAATCTTGAATTAATTGTAATCTATTTTATGGTATTGAGGATGCTACTCTCAATAACGCCCTTCTCATCTTTTCTTTTTTTTCATTTCAATTGTAAGAGCAATTGGGTGAGTGAAAGTTGAGACCTCAGTGGTGCCGTTTGTTCTTGTTACCCACCCTCTTTTGTGTTGAAGTCCAGGTGAAGAGATTTCGCTTCAGTTTTTTTTTCCCCCTTCCGATATCTTGGCACGATTAATTGCAACCCGACCACAGTCAGACGCAGATCGTCCTTAAAAGCATTCAATGGCAATCAAAGCCTTTCCATTAGCCGGCTTTGTTGCAGTGATTCTGCCCCGAATTGCGTAAGACGGTCCAGATGTTCCTGTTCCAGTGTTTCCCCCTCGCGGGATCGTGTTTTCTGTCAGCGGCGTGTTTTACTTTTTCGCTGTAAAAGACGGCGGGTCTTGGAATGGCTTTGCGGCGGTCCATCTGCCTCTGGAGTCCTTCGCCAACGCCAGCGGCAAAACGCCGCAGCAATGCGTGGCGTCTTCGACGCACAGACGCCGGTTCAATAACGAGCAGACAATCCCGCTTCAGAGATTAAAATACGAATGATAATTCAAATAATAGCAAAGGGGCCGCCGAACCACCCAAGCACGGCGCACCGTTCTTTCCCCCCTCGCCGCGCCCTGTTATCTCGCTAACATATGGCGCTGAAATAAACACGGGGTTTTATTAAAAACTCGTAAATCTCGGAGCGCGTGTTTCCTGGGAGCACCTCGGGGCAACAGCGCTCTTAAATAACACTGCTGACAGCGGAAAATGCCCACCAGAGGAACGCTTCCCTTTGATTCGGCTGCACTAAAAATGCAACTGCTGGATGATTGCGTTTCTTTTTTTTTTTTTTTTTTTGCGAATCGGTATCAACAACAATGGGAGCTTCATGGTAAAAAGAAAGTGAAAGTAAGGTGATTTTTTTTTGTTTTTGTTTTGTTTTTGACAAAAACCAAGCGTTTGCGTGCCGCAACGAAACAGTCGCTTTCATGTCGCGCTTTTGTTCCCCTTCAGAGGCATCATAGGAGGCAGGGATTGTATTTAAACAAAGAACATATCCTTTTTTTTTAATATTGAGTAAAAGTTAAGTATCTCAAGTTAACTCCTATTTCATTGTTTGAAATGCCAGTGTGGTTCAAAGGTGGTTTCCCCGCCTTCAGGAGGCTCCAGCAAAGCAGACAGACAGACGCACTTTGGGAACCTCTGAGAAGGTCTGAGGTTGGATTCTGACAGGGGGGTTTTTCTGTCTGGAGTCTCCATGTCCTCCCTGCATCTCTGTCGGGGTCCTCCAGGTTCTCTGGGTTCCTCCCACAGTCCAGAAACATGCATGTAGTTCACTAAAGTTCTAGCCCCACAGAAAAGATAGGCAGGAAAAAAAAGGAGGTATGATGTATTATTATTATTATTATTATTATTATTATTATTATTATTATTATTATTATTATTATTATTATTATTATTATTATTATTATTATTATTATTATTATTATTGTTTATTTATTTATTTACACATACAAGTTTTTATTCAATATAATAACTATATAACTATATAATTAGTTAGATGGATTATTATTAAAATGATTACATCCACAATAATTGCAACAACACATGATGTTATTAGTATAAAAGCGATACCATAAAATTGTATTTTTATATTACATTATATTAGTGAGAAGAATAATAATTTTAAGTCTTCTTCTTAATATTATAATGATTGTTTTTGTTGGTGTTATCAGCATTGTAATGATAACCATAATGCTATTTATGATTATTATTGTTAATGGTGGTAGTAATTACATAACATAATTATGTAATGTAATGTTAGTATTAAGTTAAATTAAAATTGGATATATTCAATATACCCTAAGGAGGATAAGCATGACATAATGTATGTAGGGATGGATAGATGGAGAATAATAATGATAATAATAAAAATAACAACAATAAAAAAAATATGTTTCATTACGGGTATTTTCACTCAATTCTTAATTCTATAAATCTATTAATTTTTCAAAGATGACGGGAATTTTTCTTCGGATGGAATGACGGCGTCCGATCGTCCATCAGCGGCGTTAGCAATTCCAGATTCACCAAACCAACACCATCATCCGGTATAATGCAGTGAGGAGATTATCCAAAAATCTCCACAGCCTTCGTAAATTCAATGAACGGTAAAACCCAAACGGTGGCCTGCGAGCCGCGGGTGGAGGCTGCAGGGACGGGGAGGGGAGCCAACACCATTCCCGCAATCCTCCGTAGGTTTTGCATTTCCAAACAATCCCAGTCAAAACCACGGGGCTAGTAATTAGTGGTGAAGTGCACGTTTGCTCTCCGCATACGAGCAGGCATGATATTTGGATGTTCTCGCCCGCCCTGAATTATTCATTGCTTTTTTTTCCTCCCCCCCCCAACGAAGGAGCTTTATTTTTCGCTCGTGATGCGTTTGGGGAGACAAGGAGATCCCAGAACGTTCCTCAAAAAAAAAAAAAAAAAGTGAAATGTAAATTATGTTTTAATTATGTGGATGGTGTGAGAATTCTTCGGTTCCAGCCGAAGGTACGACGGCGTGTGACACGAGAACAACCAGATAGCTCTTCAGCAGATACCCGCGAGGCGCCTCCTGGACCGGTGGTTGTGTTTAGAACTTTGATTCGGAATGAGACCTTCAACTCTACGCCTGAAGAATTTCAAGAGGAGGTGGAGAAGAGGGAGAGCAGAGAAGGCGTCTGGTTTGGTGACGAGGAGGAGAAGAACGGGAGCAGGCAGGGATGAAGATGTGGAGGATGTTGTTGAGATAAAGTCAGACTGAGATGGTTTGGATGTGGACAGAGGAGGGATGGTGAAGATCTGGTTGGAAGGATGCTGAGGTTGGAAGAAGGTCTAGTGGAAGACCAGAGAGAAGGTTTCTGGATGGAGGGGAAGAGGAGAGATGGTGTGAGGGAACTTCAGGAGGCAGATGATTGGCTGAAGAAGAAGTAGAAGAAGAAGACGTTGGGGGTCTGATTCAAAGCATGATGATCTCCTCTTGGCTGGGTATCTCCTTCTTGGAGAACAACCAAGAAAGGCCTCCATCCTGGAATGTCTGAGTGTGAACTTCACCTCCTTTTCCTGCCTGCTCTGGCTGGATGCAAGTCTGGATTCTTGACCTTTGTTTAAAACGATTCCCGTCGGTATTCAATCCATCTGCTGTGATCCGAGGAACCAGGAAAAATTAGGGTTTTGTGTTTTTCGTTCCTGAAACGGAACGCCTTTCTGTGTGGAGTCTCCATGTTCTCCCCGTGTCTGCGTGGGGTTCTCCGGATTCTCCACGATCTCCAGGTTCTCCGGATTCCTCCACGCATGCAGGAGATCCTAAATTCAGCCGTTTCAAGAAGAAAATGAATGGTTGGATGTCTGTGAATGAAGGAATGAATGAGAAGATAGAGGGGATGAAAAACTGATAATTATAATACTAATAGTGATGAGAAGAAAAACAATCATAGGAAGAGTTATGATAAATTATCATTATTATTATTATTATTATTATTATTATTATTATTATTATTATTATTATTATTATTATTATTATTATTATTATTATCACATTGCTGGCTCCTGCTTAAGTGCCTGAACGTGTTCTGGTCTCCAGCAGTATGGCTGCTGTTAGACACACATAAATAGATTTCAAAAAGTGTCTATGGAAATTCCTCACCCCTTATGTTGATACAAAACAAACTAAAAATCTCTATCCATATGTGGGGATGATTGCATTGCATTAGAGCTCCTAAATATTTAAAGCACTCGGAGTCCTATGATCTCTGCAGGGAGATAAACAGAAGTATAACAGCAGGCTTTCTGCCAGTCTGTCCTCTGCAGCGGCTGCAGCTGCTCATCTGGATATGTATGGAAAAAAAAAATAAAATAATGATGTTTTCAGTGATATTTTGCAGCTGCGTTCCTCTGGTCACAACCCTCTTCCTCCATGAACTCAAATTGTTCCTGTGGAGAACAAGTACTCGCTCCTTTTTACATATATATATATATATATATATATATATATATATATATATATAATTTTTTATTTTATTTTACGGCCATATATTTGGCACTCTATCTTATTCCATCTGCCGTCTCACAGGAGATTTTTTTGAGTCACGCTCAGAGAGAAAACGCTTTTGCGTTACCGAAGAGTTATCACTGCCACGTAATTGCAGGGAGGAAATGCATTATTTATGAGAGATTTAGTCTCATTAATCTGTGAAACATTCTGACAGATCTTTTTTTTTTTTTTTTGCAGATCTGTGCAAAGACAAGGATTTGCTCCTTGATGCGCAGTCAGTTTCCTTGACTGTCTTTGTGAAAAAAGTGCTCTTTGACAGCTCCTCCCCAGCGCTTTCAATGAATCATTATCTGTGCCAGTGTTGCACTCAACCTGTCTTTTTTTCCCCGCCGCCTCTTTTGTCTTGCAGCTGCACACTGACCTCGATAAGGGGGACAATGCGGTGAAATACACTCTCTCCGGGGAAGGGGCCGGCTCCATTTTCACAATTGACCAAACAACCGGGGACATCCATGCCTTAAGGAGCCTCGACAGAGAGGAGAAGCCTTACTACACTCTCCGCGCCCAGGCCGTCGACATCGACAGCGACCGGCCGCTCGAGCCCGAGTCCGAGTTCGTGATCAAAGTTCAAGACATCAACGACAATGAGCCCAAATTCTTGGAGGGTCCGTACAGAGCCAGCGTCCCCGAGATGTCGCCAGTGGGTAAGTTAGCTCACCGCAGATAGAACCGGGAAGAACGGCATCGACGCAAATTTGAGGTTGCATGGCAAATTGAAGGGGTTATTTGGTGATTCAAACCAAAAAACAGCTGGGCGGAGCAGTGATGCGGGGATCAGCACGCCTGCCTCACAGCAACAAGGTCTCCGATTGGATTACGACTCCTTTCTGCGTGGGGTCTCCACGTTCTGCTGCGTGGGGTTCCCCAGAGTTCCTCCCAGAACACATGCAGGAGGTCTGCTGGAGACTCGACATCGCCCAGATGGGTGAATGACAGAGTGAATGGTGGTACGTCTCTATATGCTGCCCTCTGATTGGCCTTTGTCCAATCCAGGGTGAACCTCTCGCCCAATGACAGCTGGGATAGGGTCCGGCCCCCCTGCTGCCCCGAGAACAGGATAAGGTGTATAGATGATGATCGAATGAATGATTGGAAAAAAAAGAGTTCCCCAGAGGATGTAAACAAAATGCCATTCTGTCACGTTTGTATACACTGAAAGTTTAAAACTGCGTTTACAATAAAAAGAGTAATTCCGTTTTTACATTTGCCCAACAATGATTTTCAGGCGGAGCAGGATTTTTCACATTGTTACGATTTTGAAATGTGTTTTGCTAAATGGGTCACCCCAGCCAGGGCGCTAAAGTGAGCCAGAATAGGCCTAGAAGAGAAAAGTGTGTGCACTCAGAAAATCATGTTAACCGCTCCCATTGAAAAGGAAACTGAGGACTGTACTGGGCTTCAAAGTAATGACAAAAAAAGCAGTTTTTATTGATCCTCTTACAAAACAAGAATGGACAATGTGGGAAAGAAAAAGAAGGTCTCCAAACATTTAATTTAATGACATTTATTTTATTTTATTTTATTTTATTTTATTTTATTTTATTTTATTTTATTTTATTTTATTTTATTTTATTTTATTTTATTTTTAAATATTTTATTTTATTTTTGGATATTTTATTTTATTTGTAAATATTTATTCAAAACTGGATTGTGATTGTTAAAGTAAAACATCTTCCATTCCCCAGATATTGTTTCTGTCAAAGACGGCAAAGGGGAAAGCGTGATACTTTAAGTTGGTACTTTAAAGACATGGATCAGTGCAGAGCTGCATGCACTCCAAGCTTTATCCCTGTTTGTTCTGAAAACTCATAAAAATGAAACCCTTTTTATTTTGTACTTTTCATGCTGTAACTCTGTGAAGTCCATTTTTTTAATCTTGAAAATTAAGATGCTGTTCTGGCTTGAGACTGAGCTTGAAAAAAAAGGGGGGGGTCCTAGTATTGAGCTTTGGGAATGCAAATCAGACATTTTTATCAATGCTAATAGATAATTTCCAGTCAAACTTTTTGCACCCTTCCTTTAATTAGATTCCAAATATGTTTTTGACCCCGAGCACACCGTTTGATTTGGCTGTAGGTTATGAACACGTCAACCTTTCCGAGCTTCGATATTTCAGTGCTTTGCCTCTCAGCTTATGCGGATGAGGATTGATCGCTTGGATGAAACATTCATTTCATGCCTAATCTGTTACAGATAAGCCTACCCGTTTGGATTGATTACTGTTATGTGAGGCCTATTTCAAATGATTAAAATTATATCACAAGATGCACAAAGTTAATGCATCCAGAAAAGTCTGTATCGTTTCTGACAAAAACAAACTGGGCCAAGTGTAAATGACTAGTCCACCAAATGGAGATCACTCACTTGACAAAGAGAGCATTCACCAGGTGACGGGTGTCATATGTCAATAAATAGGGAAATCTATTGTTTAATTAAACAGATGAAGAAAATAAATAAATAAATAAACATTGGGCTCTACTTACAAGTGTTAGGTTTTAATAACACCATTTTTTTTCCACAGTGATTTGTCATTGCATGATTTGATGTATGTTTATATTCAGTTTTCAGGGCCAAACAACCCTGAGGATGTGTCTGTTTGCAGATGAGGTGATGATTTATTGGTAAAAAGAATCCAAAAGGGAAAATACAAATGAGGCAGAGCTCAAAAATGTACAGAAATGTCCAAACGTATCATATTAACCGTTTGATTTTCACACAAAACAATCCTACACTTAACCTGGAGTCAATGATTGTGTAATGTGTAATGTTGCAGTATTATGTCAGTTTAAAGGAACACTAAAAATAGAAGCAATATAATGATAATAATGATAATAATAATAATAATAATAATAATAATAATAATAATAATAATAATAATAATAATAATAATAATAATAATAATAATAATAATAATAATAATAATAGTACAAGCAAATAAATTGTTTACAAAACATAGCATAAATACCTCACCAGTACAGTGAGGAAGTCAAATACACCATTTGTTTTTGTGGCATTGAGAAGAAACACAACAGCCTTGTTCAGTAAAAAAATAATAATGATAAATCTTCTTTTTTGGGATGTCAAACTGGACCTGCAGTCTTGTTTTTCAGTTATATTTATTCATTTTTTTATTTTTTTCGCAGTTCTTAAATCAGTGCTTCAATGGCATTTCGAGGACCAAAGTGGATAAAAAGAGTTTTTTTGGAAGCAATTTGCATTTTTAACAATATTAGGTCAGAGTTCACAAGTTCATTATGTTCCCGTCAGTGTTTTGATTGCAGACACATGTTTAGTCAGTGGAGTGCTTTGGTGCCATCGTCCTGGGGGATGTCAACAGGAATGTTAAAATCCCTGACGACAAATAGATCGTCGGAGGCGTTTTGAGAAAACACCGACGTCGAGTCATTTACATTTCAGCTCTGTATGCGTTCCGGTTGCCCGAAGATATTTCGTGAGAAAATGAATTCAGCAACATATTTAAAACAGGCACAATATCCGTCGGACATACGACCAGAGGGATTCTTTTAACAACATGGGAGCTTCTGCGTTCTCTGGTCACATCACGAATACAATTTCCACTATTATCTTAATCTAGGAAGGTTCCTGCTATAAAAAAAGATAATTGCATTAAATAAATAACCTTCCTTTTCCAGCTAAGGTCTAGGCATTTGACAAAGATAACTTTTTTTTTTCAGTTGAATAATTAAATGCTGTCACTATCAATATTAACAGCAAAAACCTTAAAAAATAACAATAATAACAAATAGTAATAATAATTTCCCCTATGGGGATCAATAAAGTATTATCTCAATATGAATAATAATCATACTATTATTATTATTATTGTTATTATTATTATTATTATTATTATTATTATTATTATTATTATCATTATTATTATTATCATCATCATCAACCACAACAACAACAACACTAGTTATAGTAATTATAATTTACGTTGCTGTTGTTGTTGTAATAATGATATTAATAATAATCCTAATAATATGATACAATTTAAAAATTGCAATCATAAGAAGAATTACTCTCACTACTATCAATAATAACAGTAAAAACCTTAAAAAAATGAAAATAAAAATAATTACATTTCAGCTCTGTATGCGTTCCGGTCACCCGAAGATATTTCGTGAGAAAATGAATTCGGCTTGAGAGAAACATATTAAAAAAACAAGCACAATATCCGTCGGACACATGACCAGAGGGATTCTTTTAACAACATGGGAGCTTGTGCGTTCCCTGGTCACATCGCTAATACTATTTCCACTATTATCTTAATATGGGAAGTTTCCTGCTATAAAAAAAATAGTTTAAGCTTGACTTGCATGAAATAAATAACCTATTTTTTCCCTTTTTTTACAGCTAAAGATTTGGTATTTAACCAACTTTTTTTTTCAACTGAAGTATTATATGCTAATTTAAACAATTCCGAAAATTTGTGACATTTGTATATGTTTTTTAGTTTCGGCTTACCCTTTAAAAATAAGATTAGCCACTTTAATTGGTTTTGTGTGATTAGCGTCCACCGTCGGGGAGGAGAGGCCCTTGCACTCTGCATGAGGATAGGAAGCGGCGGATGTAGGTGAGCGTGGAGGGGGAGGGTTAATGAAAAGACAAAGGGTGGGACGTTGAGTAGATTTAGTCGGTTTGAAGAAAATGAGTTCTCACAAATTGAAGTCGGCGGCTGGAGTGGGGAGTCTTTGTTTGGACTCGGGTACTTCATATGTGCCCATTATTCTCCGGGCGCCGACTGAGCGTGTATTCAGTCCACTTGCCGGGACGTCTCTGAATGATCTCCTGGCACCGAAAAGAGATTTGTTAGAGCGTACGTTGGATATAGATCAACAATAGTATTCCTTTGAGAAGTCATTGTCAACGCTGCTTTAAAGATAAATAAAAACTCTAGCAGAGGACTGGGAGCTCCAGGCTTCTGCCCGGGTCCTTCGCAGAATCGCTGTCCCCATGACAAATATCTCAGATGTTCCTCCTGGGATCTGCTGGGGCCGTACTCTTCGCTCCAAGGGGCCCGATCATGACTGAGACCACTTCTGCCTTCATGCACTGCATCTTCTACAACTCCTCCTGGAGGTCCTGGTATCTCCCTACCTTGTCATGCTCTTCCCTGCTTTCGCTTGCTATCACTACTAGCACCTCTACGGTTGGCTTCTGCTGCTTGTCCACTACAACTATCTACACTTAGTTTGCAAGCAGTTTGTCCAGCCAGAGCTGGGAGTTCCACAGGATCTTGGTTCGGTTGTCATCTTGGCTCGGTTGTTTGTGATGCTAGCCACCTAGCATATATAGCCTAAATATAGTGGAAGCCCCGGTGCCACTGTCGCATAGCAGTTAGCACTTCTGCTTCACAGCAAGAAGGTCCCTTACTTTCTGAGTGAAGTCTCCATGTTCTCAGGGTTCTCCAGGTTTCTTCCGCAGTCTGAAAACATCCAGCCGTGCAGATGAGAAGGCAAATGGATATTTGTCTCTCTTTGACACCCCGTGATTGACAGGCATCCAATCCTGCCTCCGTGATAGCTTGGTTAGCATCCGGAGGCACCACTGCCCTGACCCATTAATTGATTTTTTTTAACATTTTTTTTATAAAATATGCAAACCAAAAGTATTTTTTATCATCTTCAAAAAAAAAATAACAATGATGATGATATGAATAATAGATAACGACGAAACCTTCTCTTCTCCTTCATGCTGAGCTGTTCCATCGTGTTAACAGGTATTTTCTTTAGACTTCTGGTGGTCTGGAGTTAAACCTCAAATCACTAAAGTCCAATAGCCCAGTGTTTGGATCATGACGTCTAACAGAGGATGAAAACAAACAGTAGAGAAAGAGGACTCGTGGAGATGAAGACCAAAGTTCCAGTCAGAGGGACTCGAAAGTGACTCCTCTGAAGCAGAGTTTGACCTTTGACAGAATCTGTTATTTCTGGTGTGTTCCCCTGGAGAAGTGCTCGGGGTTACTCGTCAGGAGGACGCTCATTGGTCCTCTGAATGACAATGACCTCTTTGATATTCCAACATCAACAGTCTCAAAAGTCCAGGTGGAGTCGGGAGAACACTCACGGGAAAAAAAAAACAAAACAAACCCATGGATGAACAGCCTGCTTGCTGTTTACTTCATTTGAAAGACCGCTCAGATGATTCCAGAAGGTCAGGAGGATCAATGGACGTTTGCAAACCTCCAGAATGACAGCACTTAAAGAAGTGGGAAGATTTAAAGTTTCGATCTTCCGTCCAGAAGACGGATTCCGGAAAATGTGTCCATCCATCCATTCGATATATTGTATGTATTGGCAGCTCGTTTCCACACAAACATTCACTCACCTTGCCGGTGTCATATCATCCGGAGGCTCAGACCTCATTTTCAGCCATTCACACCTCAAACAGACACAAGAAATATTCACATCATGTCGATACATGCAAACGTTTACCCTCTCATCCGTAATTCATGTAGACACACACGACCATTCACATTCTGCAGAGGCATAAGACCGTTCATTCCCTCATTCACACATCATTCAGAGGAAAAAAAAAAATTCACTCCTTCATTCAAAATACATTCACAGATATAGAATAACCATCCTTCACTCATTCATGCTTCATCAGCTAATGTAAAACCCTTTGCTCTGTCATTCACGTGTCAAACAGAGACACACAAGCGTTCACTCACTCACTCAGCATTGATAGAGAGACCAACGGCCATTCACTTGCTCATTTACGCCTTATAGAGAAATTTGCACGCCTGGCAGATGGAAATACATTTATATTAACTTTCCAAATGCTATCAAGTATTATCATATTTATATATATATATATATATACATATATATATATATATATATATATATATATAATACACACAGACACACACACACACACACACACACACAATCCAATTTAATGTCATTTTAATATTTTACATTTGAATCAGTATCTTCCATTTTAAGACTTAATAGTAATTACTAGTTATAATCGAATTATTTTGAAGATTATTTCGACAATCCTAGCGCCCTTAGCATCTGCCTATGTGGTCCAGCGGTTGGTAGTCTGATATCCGTCGAGCCCGACGGATATCCTGGAGGCTAAGAAAAAATGCAACTACATAGCTGGATACATAACTGGATGGATGGATGGATGGATAGAAGATGCAATAGCTCTTGATAGCTTTCCAGCACATACATGGATAGATAGATAGATAGATAGATAGATAGATAGATAGATAGATAGATAGATAGATAGATAGATAGATAGATAGATAGATAGATAGATAGATAGATAGATAGATAGATAGATAGATAGATAGATGATGGATGGATGGATAGATGGATGGATGTATATATGTTTGTGTGTGTGTGTGTGTTTATGTCCATGTGTATGTCCATGTGGGGGACCCAAGTGGAAGACGGGTGTTCTTCCCAGCCTTCCCTGCAGACAGGGTCCTCTGTCGTTCCTCACAGCGTCGGCAATCCCCTCCCTGAGCCGTGTGTGTGCTTTCTGTTTTTTCTCTCCTTAATGAAGCCAAAAAAGAGTTTTTTTTTGTTTTTTTTTTCACGTTTTCCAATGGACTGTACATTCACACCCGGCACGAAGCGTCTTATCAGACATGTGTTGCTTTGTTATGGCGGATTGAGACACTAAGCTCTCTCACCTAATGTTTAATGCCATTGTCTCCTCACGCTCCGACGGCAGGCCTCTTTAATATACGGCAAGTTGTTTATAGGAAATCAGGGGCTTACCGGAATTTAGAATGACCATGTTAATGCCGTCCCTCCGGTCAGGGTCTCCTGGAAACGAGAAGCGTCCCGGCAAATCCCGGCGGTTCAAAACATCTTACACAGCATGTTTTTATTTATTTATTTGTTTGTTTTTTTCACCGTTTTTAAGCCGAGCAGATGCCGGCCGTGTTGTGTGATAGATGGGAGCTCATGTGTGCACGGCGCCGTCTGCGTCGCCCGTGTCATATTTTTAGAAGTCATAAACAAGCGCCGTTTACGAGATTTTTTCTTTTCTTTTTTTTTTTTCCTTTTTATGTTTTGGAACCAAAGGAAAAAAAAAAGGAATATTAAATCCAGTTGCAGAGAAAAAAAGAAAAGAAAAAGTCAATGTAATGCCGTTATCACTGCCAGCTAGTTAAGGCAGATGGGCTACCCCCAAAACAAGTAATTATTTTGCCCCTGCAACCGCAGGCATTTGGATTTCTGCCATTTTAATACTCCTCTCGCTAGGCTCTTTGTCTTCCTGCTGGCAGCGTCGGTTGCCCACACTTTGTAAATAATAAATAACTGAATTAGATTTTAAAGCAAACAGAGAAATTAAATAAATAATAATTGATCAATGAAATAATGAAGTAATAAATACAAATGAAAATACCCAAATTAATAAATGCATTAAAAAAATAATTAAAAGTAATGCGTACATCCAAAAATAAAAAATAAAAATAAAAAAGGCATTTTTGAAGCTGTCGTGCATTATTACATCAATGCATTTTTTTATTTATCTATTTTTGGGGGATCACCAGGGAAAGGAGACATCGCCCAGCTCCAAATTGTCCGACTTCTATTCCTATAAGAAAGTAAACACGGTCAATCCTCCTCTTCTTTCCTGCAGGGACGTATGTCACACAAGTGACCGCCACGGATGCAGACGACCCCACCTATGGGAACAGCGCCAGGGTCGTGTACAGCATCCTCCACGGCCAGCCCTACTTCTCCGTCGACCCTAAAACAGGTAATGCGCACGTCCTCCTTCCCGCCATTGATTGTCGTTGTCTCGTTTTCGTCCATTTATCCTAAAAATGTCGGTTCGTCCCATCCACAAATGTTTACGAAAACAAACAACTTCTATTGCGCTTTCACTCCTTGCGGTTTCAAAGCGTCTTATGCTAGATGCCTGCAGACAGGAGCTGCAGGGAACCGAACAGCCAACCTCCTTCGCCTGCCTGTGAGGTCTGGCTTGTAATCTAGCTTGCAGTCCACGAAGCTCATATTCAGCGAAACAAGTGAGTCTGGACGTCTGCTGAAGGAGATAAACTGGCTCTAATTATAGCTGTGCTGGAAGGTCAAAGGTCACCCGCTAAAAATATGGCGTGACCTAGAGTCAGCCAGACCCCAAATGGAGGACCAAGGCAAGATTTTGTATGGCGCCCTCCTCCAACGGAGACGATTGGGAAATATGTGGAATTGCGTTGTTTCTACCGGCGTCTTTAATTTATGAGATAACGCGTCGCCCGATTTACGGGCTTAACAATTTACAAATAAATACGAAATAATCTGAAATACCGGTGTAGTGCACTGAGGTCTATGGCTGGTGAGGCACTGACTTCATCACAATCAGCGGCTCTTAGCAGCCGTTTTCTGATCGCTCAGCTCAAGAAACTAGTCATGCACTAACAGCTGTTGACAAATAAACTGTGTAGATTGGAAATGTAGTTGATAGAGCAAAAGTGTTTCAACATTTTCACAGTGACATGCAGAGAGACGGCAATGCGGTGTTAGTGCAGAGCATGCCAGCAGTCAGCCGTCATTGTGCAATCTACGTTGAGGCTCAACGGTCCGCGGCCTCACCGCACGTCTCTAGTAAATGTGAAAATCCAGCGATTTTTTAAATCAAAAACAATCTAGAACTGGTGAAGTTACATGAAAAAATACCTTCATAATGAAAATCACTGATAAATAACCATTTCATTCTTTCTTTCTCTTTACATTATTTACTTTCCAAGATTGGCAAGTGAGGCACGGCCTCCCCTGCCTCCCCTGACTGCACCTCATTGTGAAGTACAATATAAATTCCATGACCACACAATAAAAACCCTGTCAATAAGCGAATACATAATAATAACAGTAATAAAAAATAGCAGTAAATAAACAGGAGCAATAACCCCCCCGCACACACACACGGGGAGCAAGGAGGGGCTCGTTTAGCTTCTGATTTAATGTAATTTTAATTTCTTTACATTTGAATCAATATCTTCCATTTTAAGACTTAATAGTAATTACTAGTAATAATATAATTATTTCGAAGATTATTTTGACAATCTTAGCACCCTTAGCATCCGCCTATGCGGTCCAGCGGACGCTAGCCTCCAGGATATCCGTCGGGCTCGACGTTAAACCCCGGCTGGACGGTGTCTCTCGTGTTTAGCGTCGCATCTCCGAAGGTCTCGCTGAAACGGAAGGGAGTCACCACTTCTTCGCCTCGCAACCTGATGGCCTGGGTATCACCGCGTTCCCGTGAAAACCCCATGAAAACCGAGCAACTTTTCTGAACATCAGAGATGTGATTGCTCGCGGTGTCGCGGCAGTAAGCAGCGAGATAACACGTTTATGGACAAACGATAAATAAGTAACATTTAACCCTGTTTGTTTTTTATATCGGTCTTGGCTTATCTGCACTTCGCCGGGGAGGCGGATGACTGGCGAAACGTCGTGAAGGGACGGTTGGAGACACGTCCGTGGGCCGCGGCGTATCAGAAACCCCTCGGTGCCGTCGGCGTTCACCGGCACTGCTGCAGGTTCACTATCAGGGACGGTTCAAAGACAAGGAAATAGGTTCATACATATCACACGGGCTGAGACGGAGGGAGGATCTCACACTACAGCTCGACGGAGGCCGGACTGTGACTGCATTTCAGAAAAAAAAAAAAACCTCAAACTGTTCCGGTAAATGTTTCCCTGCGGGGAATCCGAAGAATCTGCGGATTCATGCTGAAAAAAAAAAAAAAAATGGGAGGAGAAACGCTCGAATAGCGTGTCTTCTTTTTTTTTCTTTTTTCCAACGAAGCTTTGATTTCTGGAGTCAGGGAAGGTAAAAGCGGACGAATTGACACCTTCACCATTCAAGAAGGTTTTGTAGAAGTCCACGTCAATGACGTCCACCTTCTACCTCAATCCTCTGAGGCTCGGCCTCCCGCCCACCGGGCCGTTAATCCGAGGCGTGAGCGTCGTCTCATCTCGGGGTCTCTGATCCTGGATGAATCGTTACGGGGGAGGGGGTTTGTTTCGCCAGAACGCGCCGTTCAATGTCAAGTATGCCCGGTTTGTAAAAATGACCCCCCCCTGAGAACATGCTCCTTAATTAATTCATGTGTGGTATCTGACTGGATCCTATCTCCTCGGTCATGCCGGCTTCTACGTTTTTCTTTTCTCCCTAAAAAACGCCAGGTGTCATAAAGACGGCCTTGTCCAACATGGACCGGGAGGTGAAGGAGCAGTACCAGGTGTTGATCCAGGCCAAGGACATGGGGGGCCAGCTGGGCGGGCTGGCCGGGACCACCACCGTCAACATCACTCTCAGCGACGTCAACGACAACCCGCCAAGATTCTCCAAGAGTGAGTGCCGTTTTCCGTCAGTAGAACTTTACGCCTTTTTTGTGGAATTGCGCTGACAAAGTGGTCATTTGTACACACCTATTATGTATTTTATTTTATTTTAATTTAATTTAATTTAATTTAATTTAATTTAATTTAATTTAATTTAATTTAATTTAATTTAATTTTATTTTATTTTATTTTATTTTATTTTATTTTATTTTATTTTATTTTATTTTATTCATTCATTCATCATGTTCACCCCTGGACCATTTGAACATAAGGCCACGGTTTATGGGGTTTAGAGACAGTGGGACGCGTCAGCCGCCGCTCGCTAGCCCAGAATAAATCATGGAAAACAGGGGCGAGGTGTGCGTGTTGTGGACTCATCCGTGAAGAGATGGACAAGTTGTTGTGGGTGAGATACGGTGACGGAGAGCATCGTCTGTGAGAGGGCGGAAGACATTTACAGAGGTTCGGTGCGGCGGACAACGGGAACGTGGACGGACGAGGCGTCGGAAGAGTCGTTTAAAGCCGATCGGGGACGGATTGATGGTTTTAAAAAGACGAGCGGCTTCACTCCGTCCATAACTGATGTTTAGACAGTTACATTTAGCAGCACAATGTAGCATTAAGTGCGGAGCCAGTGGGTGAAAGAAAGACCGACAAATGAAAAGCTCCCCGCCGCCATCTCGACCCTATTTTCAAGGTAAAATCACTGAATAAAAAAGATTTCTTTACATTCTCTTTTGTGATGGATTGCTATTTTTCACAAAATAAAATGTACTTATTTTTAAAACACGGCGCAAGATCTCGGGTCTGGAACGGATTCATCGTGTTTCAGCTCATTGAAACGGGGGAAATTTAATTTGAAATACGAGCAAATTGAGTTTAAAAGCTCGGTCACGGAAACAATTCAGCTCCGTTTTCAAGGTGCCGCTTGCATTTTGCACAAATCCCAACCGCTCGGGCTGTTTGTCTTTTAGCAGCGGCTCATGAAGGTTTCTCCTCACATCCCTCCGAGCTTCTTCTCGTTTCACCGTACGGGAGCTTGCCGGGGATGCGCTGTGAACCCCGTCGCACCTTTGAACGGTTCACACGTCGAACATCAGCGGCGATTTGAGAGCGCCGGCTGAATGCTGATGATGGAGCAGTGTGATCTCACATTTTCCTCACATTTCATCATGGAGACACGGCAAACATCAGGTGAGGGGTGGACCTCCTCTTCTGTGCCTGGATCAATGTACAGGAACCACGAAAAGGGATATGGTGACCCATTTCCATGGAATTTGAGGATCTTTCACAACTTCTAGAGCAGTGGTTGTTCACCTTGTTGGAGGTTCTGTACCCCAGCAGTTTCAAGTGCACATTCACCCAACCCTTCTTAATAGGAATTTTTTATTTTTTATTTTTTTAAATTGAAAACATAGGTATATCCAGTGTGGCTATAAAAATGTGGATTTTTCGTTTATGGGTTAAAAACAATATTATTTTCTTTGAAAAAAAAAAGAACTCTGAAAAAAAAGGTAATAAAAAATGAATGCATTCTTTACAACCCATAAAATATTTGTAGTTTATCTTTTCATGCGCTATTCAGAGGTGAATAAAGTTTTTTGAAGGATTTATATGCTACTGGAGTTCAAAAATGCCAATTTTTTGATAAAACCCAATATTATGCAAAATTGCTAAATATCTTTCCATCATTGATCAGTTTTAACTACTTTTTGTTTTATTTCCCCTTCCTGAATAAATTCTCGAAATGAATTTTTCACCGACGCCTTCTGGTTTTCCCTGCTTTGCGATCAGGTAACCGACTTTGTATGTTTGTGGAATGGGCACAAAGCCAATAACAGGCAGGGTGGCCTCTTCATGGAATATGGAATTTGACTCTCTTCACCTCGTATCTTTGCGAAGCTTGAGGAAGTGCTCTCTTAGTTCTGCCGGTCAGAGACTGGAATTGCTCTGAATATTCAGAAAGGAATCGCCTGACATTCCATCACGACAGTCTTAACTCCACTCCTGACCTGTGCCGAACCCCTGGGGTTCCACCCAATCCAGGCTAACAACCTCTGGTCCAGAACCTTTTCAGGAATGAGGCCTACAGAGCGCGGAGGAACATTGGACCATGGACCTCAGGTCCTAGAATTATCTTAGCTCCTTCTCTGAGGCAGGGTCCTTTTACGGTTCCATAGGAATCCATGTGATGTAGGTGCTTGGTGATTGGTGGAACTCATAAGCCACGCCCACTTCCAGATACTTCTTGCGGACTGCTGAGTGCCATTTAGAAAAAACTAGGTTCGTCGCTGGACAGATTTTTTCTTGCAACACAATGGACAGAAGGTCCAAGGAGGTCCTCTAGCCTGCTACACCTCAGAGGGGGTTCCAAGGTTCGCAGAGGAACATCTACATTTGTGTAGTGTAGCTAACAGCTAACAGGCTTCTTCACAGTGCAAAGAGAAGCTAAAAAAAACTTCAACCATCTAATAGTCCATGGTTATTATTCCATGAAGATGTCCCTGTGTACTTCCTCTTCTTCTTCTTCTTCCTCTTCTTGTTCGTCTTCTTCTTCGGTGGTTTGTTTTGGACCCTGGACTTTAGGGTGCACATCCCAGAAGATGGGTGGATGGATGGATGGATCCATGGAGGCTTCCCCTGGATCAGGGTAGATCCTGGAACCCAATTCCAGCTGAATAACTCTCAGAAGTTCTCTGATCCACTCAGTCCAAACCTTGTACTGCACGGATAGTAAATTGAATACTTTGTCCGATGAAATGCTTCCCTTCATTCATTCATTCATTCATTCATTCATTCATTCATTCATTCATTGTGCCCTGAAACCAGAGATGAGCCACCCCAGCTGTGAGGTGTAGGAGATGAACATGCTAACAGAACACTGCTCCAATCCCACCTCTGTGCCTGGAGACTCACGCCTCTTCCTGAAATGAGTGAACCTGCCAATGGCAGCTCATAAGATGGAAATCGTGGTCGTATTTTATAATTGTCATGTCGATGTGTATTTGGACCAATCAAGCTAAGAGCGGCACTGGGGACGCCGTTACTGCATGTAAATGATGTTTGAAAATGAATTTGGTGGCAGCTTTAACCGTGGGGCGGGGAATTATATTCATCGCCATAAATTTCTGGAAATTTCATTTTTCTACGTACAAATATTTGACTCTCTACGAAGAATGGATGTAGTCACTTCGGGGATATTGAGATGAAACAGCTTTGCCATGAATATAAAACACACGGCCAGACAGTTAATTTCTTTTGGAGCGCAGGAGGAGTGTATTTCATGCCGCAGTTGCAGCGCAGCACAGAGGTGTTGGCCAAATATGGCAGCTGTTTGGACCTGAATAGCTCTTCCCTTGTTTGTTTGTTTGTTTGTTTTCTGATTATGTTGACAAGGTGGTCATTTGGACAAACTTTTTATTGGAATTGTGATTAATTTTAATTTTATTTAATTTTATTTATTTTTCTTTAATTTTATTTAATTTTATTTGATTCTATTTAATTTTATTTAATTGTATTTTATTTAGTTTAATTTTATTCATTCATTCCATACCCCTCAACCAGTTCCTAGTTGATGATAAGGCCACACATAGAGAAGCCCAACCATTCAATCTATCATTCACAGCTTACGGAGACATAAAGTCATCCACACTCTCATTCAAATGACATATATAAATACGTATTTATTTGTTTACTGAATTGATGTATATATATACATAAAAAAATATATATACATATATTCGTGTACTCACAAATTCATTGTGTCATTCGTTCAGTCATTCATTTGTTTTTCCTCGTGTATCCAGGGTAACCCCAGGGGAAGGTGGCCATTTTGCTGTAATCCCGGCACCGCAAATGAAGTAATGGTTGAGTTGTATATGCACCCTGCCAAAGCAGTAATGTATAACAGTATCGGGAAGTCAATCTGCTTCCAAAACGGAGAACCATTTGTTTATTTTCCAGCACAACATGCGTCACTACATATATCTGGATATTGATCAAACTGCCAAATGACTCCATTTCCATTATCCATACTGGGAAAGAGCCGGAGGGGAATCTCTTTTTGTTCTCCGAGAACATATTGTGTATTCGAGAACCATCGACGCTCCGAGGCTCTTTGTGCGCAACTGACGTGCAAAGCCACTTCACGACTGGCGTCGGCGTGCGGCGTGCAGCCGGCGCTGAGTTATCACATGAGCTAGTTAACCCGCTGACAAGGCCATAAAAGGAGCTGTCTTGTAAATTATATCGACCTGCAGCTCAGCATGTTTTTTACCGGATGAAAATAAGTTATTGTTCCATCCTTACAGGACATGGATCTTCAAGGGCTCCTAAAATCAATGCTGGTCCTTGAAAAATACTTGATTATTTATTAAAAGGACGCACCCCCCGCATCCCCCTGTTCCCTTTTCGCAGTGCTAAGACGTTCCCTGACTGTAAAAAGGTCCACATGAAAAAAACTAAATAATTCTAAAAATGAATTAAGAAACTAATTGAATATACTCAGCCCCGTCTCGTAACACAGTATTGCTCCTGGTTTTATTCGTTTAAGAGAGACAGATGCACGCAGAGGTTTGGTAATTATTACTCACACGTTGCTAAGACAAACAGCAAATCCTTCTTGGCTGGAAAAGAAATTAGTAATAGGACTGTGATGATGCCGGCCAGGAATGTGACAACATGTAAATATCCATTAAGAAATAATGAATATTAAAGTCGAGCGCTGACACAACCTGTGCCGCACGCGGCTGCATCTCCGGGATTTATCCGGAATAGATATTGACTCCTGTGTTGGTGCAAGTCCAAAAATATGCAGGTTTGTTGGACACCCTCAATCACCAAATTCAAAATGTCGATCCGGCGACCGTGAGTGCATGATAAGCGGGATGGATCAGAGAGGAGTGAATGGATGAAGGTTTGTGCTGCGAGCAAATAAACAGGTCCATCATCACCTAAAACACAGCATAGAAATTCTCATGTCAATATACACTGGAGGAGTGATTGATGGTAACTTTTATTTATTTATTTATTTATCTATTTATTTTTCAGGACATTGTTACTTTTAGAGGTTTTCCTTTTCTTGTTTCTTTTAAATCTCTATTTTTTGTATATGTGTATTTCAGGACAGTGTCCTTGAGTATTGTGTAAGGCGTCTGAAATTAAAATTATTATTATTATTGTGTTGATAATATTTTTATTGTTATTATTGTCATTGTTAAATGTATAAAATAGAATCTCTACCAATGAATCTAATCTGTTTTTTTTATTCTGTTCGCAAACAGAATCGATGTTTCCCGTTGAAATCAATGGAACGCCACTGTTCTGTTCTCCACCCCGAAAACATTCTACACTCTTTGGTCACTTTTATGGGTTTATTTGTGGCAAAAATACAAAAAGGAGTTATGGATGTAAAACCAAAGTTATTGCTGTGTTTCTGCTGTTCTTTCTCTTCTTGCCAGCACTTGTACTCGGCCTTTTCCTTCGATCAATCTGCAAAAGCAAAGAGACCCTCGCTAACGCTGACGCTAACTCCAGCTAGCTGTCTGTCATTCATTCAAACTAACAATAACTTTTCTATGGAGGTTCTCAGTCATGGGGAATTCTTGTCGAAATCTTCTTGTTGTGGCAGCTGGACTCTAATTTCTTCACTTGACGAGATTTCTGTCCTCATCCTGGAGTTCTTCAGAACTGAAGAAGAGAAGATATACAAGTCAGGCGACCATGACAAGAAGATTTCAACAATCACTTTTCTACTTCTTCTAAACTTGAGACCTTGACCAGATCTGAAACACCAACACCCCTCTCTCCTTTAGCTACAATTTCCTTCTTCAGATCCATTGAAATTTTTTACTTCCTCTTAACAGCGCTAGCACTTTTAAGCTTTATGGGAGCCATAATGAGGCTTCCTTCCTGAAGAAAAGCGCAACAAAGGGTTCTAACAGTAGCACACAACGATGAAGGATGTAAACAACTTGGAGTAGCACGCACGACCGCCGTTACCCGACAACGCCACAACATGGAAAGCCCGTGAGATTGTTTGTGAATGCGTTTGTGTGCCGAGGCTTGTTTACAGCTCAAAATTTGATCTAAAGCCGCTCGTCGGCCAATTTGTTGACGATCAGAGGCGTTGCTACGAAGCACGTCCCACCGTCGCAGCACAACTGCCTATTCACGCACTCGGGCTGCAGACGGGAAGAGGGAATCGAACCGCCGATCAGAAATCTGTTGCTATGGCGACCTTTCACCCCTCCCCCCCCCCACACACACACACATTAAAGCGTTTGTCATCTCCAGAATCAAGGGAGCGTGCCGGTGGACGAACCGCTGATTCCTCTCCAAGTCCTCAACAGCGGTTTCCTGCAGTCGGATGTGTGTGTGTGTGTGTGTGTGTGTGAGTGAGCCCTCTTAATGTCCAAACACATCAAAATGGAAAATTGCCGACGGACGGGCCCGACTCCAAACGGAGTCTCTGGCCCTGACGAGCCTCTGGTGGGACGCAGGCTACGTAAAGGGCCGAGAATCCAAAAGCACTCATCATTTCCATGTAGCGCGAAGAGCTGACGATGAACATCTGCCTTCTGATTCTCTGCTGTTTTTTTTTCTTAGGTTTTTTTCACCTGCGAGTTCCCGAGTCGTCCGCAGTGGGTTCCGCCGTTGGGAGAATCAAGGCGCACGACTTGGACATCGGGAAAAATGCGGAGGTTGAGTACACCATCGTGCCCGGAGACGGCGGCGCCATGTTTGACATCACCACCAACGAGCACAACCAAGAGGGGATCATCATCCTCCGAAGGGTACGGCCTTGCGTTGCAGGATCGTCCGGGAAACTCTTTCTGTTGAGGCGGGATCAATACATAGCAGCCTATGCTAATGGATAAAGCTAAAGGTTTGCCGGTGATAAACAGAGTGTCGTCCAAAAAAAAGAGATGTCATTCTGTTCTCACGGTGCTTTCTGGACGCGTCGGCCCGAACAAGCTTTTCTTCTCGCGTGGTGTTCGACGATCGTCGTGCGATTGGTCGGACGTTTGAAGTGGACGTGGTTAAGATGGCAAAGAGGAAGTGAGGTCATTCACGGCAGTGTAGAGGATACCTGATGTACTTATTGGCAGAGTTTATTTTTCTTTTCTTTTTAACCTCTGCTTTTAGTCTCTCTCCATCGCCAACTGGACTTAATTGAAATTAATTTAGTTCAGTCTAATTTGATTTGATTTCATTGAATTACATGACATTTAATTTATTTTATTATTTTTATTTCATTGTTTTATTAGTTAATGAATTTCCATGTTTCTTTTTAATTGATTTCTTAATTCATTCATTTTTTTCTTTTTGTTTTAATTTACTTTCTTACTTTTACTTCTTTTTACCTTTTTTTTATACTTGTAACCAGAAAATCAGAGATATCACGAAACCAGCCACTGAACCAATGAAGCTGATAGTCAGCAGGGATGCCCATGATGCTGAATGTACCGAAAAACAGTTGACACTCAAACGCATGACTTTCCCGACGAGAAGCAAAACAAGTGAAACATCAGGAAAACTTTTCTTCTTCTTTTTTTTTTTTTTTCTCATTTTCTTTGAAACCTTGTTGTCACATCACAAAATAAGAAGTGGTGTGAATAAATAACGGCGGCGGTATTTTTAGCCTCCCCCCTCGGAA
>CAAKHD010006050.1:74157-79157 GCA_901007705.1 Fistularia tabacaria
TAAATTAATTATACAAAACCTTTTTTTTTTTTTTTTTTTTTTTCCCGGGGCGTGCAAATGGATGAGACCTTGATTAATCTCCTGTACTAAATTAAGAAATGACTGTGCGATTGAAATGAAAAAAAAAAAAAAAAAGAAGAAGTTCCTTCATTCAGTATCACTGGCAGTGCAACCAAGGTGCACATTTACATATCAAAGGGCACAACACCACGTCTGGAATTTCAAGTACGTTCTGTTGTGATGTTGAAGAGCAGCGGCGCCGACAAGAGAGGAACTCGCTCGTGTCCTCGTGACAAACTCTGCCGTCGATGCGCTTCCTCTCCGTGTCCGCGGCAACCTGTGTGAAATCCCGCGGCCATAATGAGACACGCGTACACATGTGTGAGTGTGTGTGACTGTGTATGTGTGTGTGTGTGTGTGTGTGCGTGTGTGTGTGTGTGTGTGTGTGTGTGTGTGTGTGTGGGTGTGTGTGTGTGTATGTGTGTGTTTAATATGCGCGGGCATGGGTTACACCAACTGCAGCTCTCGGCTCATAAGTAGGTCATCCTCGAGGAAAAAAGGGGCGGAGGGGGGACGTAAAATGATACATGCAGTCTTTCCCTTCCAGGGAAATTTCCCCTATGGCCTCCGGATCTGATTTGATTCCCCCCAACTCGAGCATTGACACATTAGCACGTCTTCTCATTAACTCGGAAATTCTCATTACCCCCCTCCTGGCCCCGTTTTTACTCCCGTTAAACAACAGATATGGCTCGACGCGTTCGGCCCGTCGCGTGTTTAAAGGAGAAGAGCACGAAATTATCCAACGCGCCTGAAAACATAATGCTTCAACTATTCTGCCAGATCTGCCCGACAGTTAATCATATCACTGTCCGCCCACCGTCCCGCTGATGTCGGAGGGACGGTTCCTTCCCGCCTGCTGAGGAAATGCGCTGCAACTTGTTTACGCACTGCCATCTCGCTCCTTTTCCCACAACTTATTAAGTACTGTGGCGGTAAAGTGGTTCGGTCCTGATGAATGGAGTGGCTGCACGCTGCGCTGGCTTCCACGAGAGTGTGATGCTGGGATTTTGCGTATTTATAAAAAAAAAAAAAAAAAGAAAAAAAGAAAGGCTAATCTGAGCACGGAGATATAAACGTGTGAATGAATCGCTTGGCATTCTGGTTGCAGTCGACATATGAGGGTCAAGCAAAAAAAGTGGAAACTAACACGGGAGAAAGTTTTATTTTATTTTATTTTATTTTATTTTATTTTATTTTATTTTATTTTATTTTATTTTATTTTATTTTATTTTATTTTATCATATTTTATTTTATTTTATTTTATCATATTTTATTTTATTCTTTTTATCATATTTTATTTTATTCTTTCTTATCATATTTTATTTTATTCTTTCTTATCATATTTTATTTTATTTTTATCTGGACTGTATCTGGATGAAGGGCTGACCACTGTGCAGCCCTCCTCTTACTATCTATGTCGATAACACAGTGAAATGAACATCACCCCTGTTCAACCCAACACCCAGTCCAGATTTAATGTTTTTATTTCTATCTCAACTGCAGCAATATATTCTTATTAGCAACTTTTTTACACACACAAAGACACAAACACACAAGGTGCTGAGAGCCACTGCAGATAAACAACCATTCCCCTCCTATAGATGAGCTCCAGACCTTCACACTCAGGAGATCAAAAACCTTGTGCTGACAGTCCTGTCCGTTCTCCATGGTTCTCCTCCTGTTTCGGTGGCGAGCTCTCTTTGACTTGTAACCGTACGTGCACTTGGGCGTGCACGCAACAAACACACACACACACACACACACACACACACACACACACACACACACACACACACAAGCCAAAGCGAGCAGAAGACAATGGGAGAAACTTTGTTTACTGTATATTAATGTAGTCACAAAGGCAGCTATGGAAAACACATTGAGAGCTGCAGCGGGACAGGTTTGTTTGTGTTGGGAATATGTTATTTGCATTTATTGGATCAATTTTATTTATTTTAACAGCAGATTTCATATTATTATTATTATTATTATTATTATTATTATTATTATTATTATTATTATTATTATTATTATTATTGCTGTTATGGCTATTTAAGTTTGTTTAACAATTAAAATAATAACAATATCAATGACGATGACAATGATAAAAAAATATCATTATTATTAGTAGTAGTAGTCGTAGTAGCAGTAGTAGTAATTGTAGCAGTAACAATATTATTATTATTATTTTTATTATTATTATTATTATTATTATTATTATTATTATTATTAGTAGTAGTAGTAGTAGTAGTAGTAGTAGTAGTAGCAGTAGCAATAGTATTATTGTTATTATTATCATTATCATTATCATTATCATTATCATTATCATTATCATTATCATTATCATTATCATTATCATTATTATTATTATTATTATTAGTAGTAGTAGTAGTAGTAGTAGCAGTAGCAATAATAATATTATTATTATTACTATCATTAATATTACTATCATTAGATTTGGATGGGGCAAAAAACAAGAGATTCCTTTAAGACGTGATTAGAGGCTTTTGAGGCATTTGTGTATGTTGTGTCTGGGATGCATGTTGTGCCTGCTGGAGGAATCCGAACAAAACTGCAGAGCTTATGTGTGAAAGGAGCATCGTCCTCCTCCATCAGCTGGTACAGTCTCCCACGTGCTGCTGCTGGAGCTCTACATGACAACTGGAGAGCTCTGAAGCCGGCGGGGCTGCTGCTCTATCCTAATTGTGGTGATGCAGCATGTTGAAAATGAAAGCAAGCAACTCCCCAGTTAGATTCCAGCTAATGAGGCCTGGTAGAAACCCCCTGCTGTCCACCTGCACGGCATCTTCGTCCCTCCTCCTCCTCCTTCTCCTCCTCCTCTTCCTTCTCATCCACCTGTGCACGCATTTCAGCTGAGATACGCATGACTGCTCGCACAGCCAGCTCAGTGTTTGAGAGGAGTGTTTGCTCCAGCAGCTGCACGCTGGCCTGCATTAAAACTGGCTAGGAGGAGGCGAAGGAGAGTCATACGTTTGCGAGATGATTCTCATGCAAGTTCTCCCCGGACTCCTTTGCTAAACTGTGAATGCACTCTTACTCACACTCAAGCTCAAATTCAATCTCACACGCCCACACACATGCATGCATGCAACATGTACGGTAGATGAAGCCTGTGACCCTTTTTGCCATCATTGTGATACTTCATGCAGAAAAGTTAACCTAAATCTGATCGAATTTTATCTATTTTATTTTATTTTATTTTATTTTATTTTATTTTATTTTATTTTATTTTATTTTATTTTATTTTATTTTATTTTATTTTATTTTATTTTATTCCAAGTATCCCTCCTGCCCTGCAGCTCCAAGCTCAGCATCCTTCTATCCAGATCTTCATCATCCCTCCTCTGTCCATGTCCAAACCATCTCAGTCTGACTTTTGCCTCCAGAACATCAACCATGTTCTGTCCCTCCGATGGACTCCATCCATCTCCATCTCCATCTCCATCTCCATCTCCATCTCCATCTCCTTCTCCATCTCCATCTCCACCTCCATCTCCATCTCCATCTCCATCTCCATCTCCAACCCCACCACCTCCAGCTCTGCTATCATAAAATAATTTTTAATCACATGATTTTATATTTTCTAACTTATTCCCTTGAATCAAATTTATAAATCTCAATCCATAGTTGGATTGTCGATTTTACGAACTCAAAAAAAGTCAGAATTTTCTTTTCCCCTATTCCTGCCCTTCCTTTTCTTTTCTTTCCTTTTCTTTTATTATTTTTTCTTTTATTTTAATCATCTTACCATCACTCCAATTCCCTGGACTCTTTCAGAGGCAAAGTAGAGAGATGACTAATTGCTAAAGATGCTGATTTCCTGCGTTGGAAAGGCAGCAGGAAGCCGGCTGAACAGACGCTAATGACTACCGTAGGTTTTGAAGGTGGCGCCGTAGCCGCAGGTGTCTGCGACCGATTCTGTGGAAGCCTTTTAGTGTGATTGTAGGGGTGAGGGTTTGAGTGACGCCCGCCGTGAATCCGGATATTTCTTTTTTTTTTTTTTTCCATGGGTCGGGCGGGGGTTCTTCTCCCGCCGCCGTCACTCGACGAGGGGAGATTGAAAAGGACAGACAGCGTTTCCCGCTGAAGGATCTCACGGCCACGTCCAGCCGGTTGCATCTGCCGCACTGTAATCAAACCAATCACGGCGGCTGATAGTCAATGATTGCTTTAAAATTGGCTCCTGTTTTTTTTCTTTTTGCCCCCTCCCCAATCCCCGAATGGCATCCGGCTGTGGGGGCAGGGAGACAGTAACGCCGCAGGGATGGAAAATAAAACCGCGTTCTCGACGTGCCGCTGCAACCACGGGCCGAGGATTCATTCGGGGCCGGTCGGCGTCCTGATCCGGGGCTAGCTTGTCAGCCGCGCCGGCTCATTTGAGCGACACGGGAAGGTGACGCGTCCCCCCCCCCGTCGACCCCGAGCGCACGCGTCGGTGGGTTGAGGATGAGAAACGGCTGAACCGAAGACGAGCGGCGGTGGACTCATGGAGAGGTCGCCAGGCCCGACGTGGGGTCGGGCGTTACATAACGCGCGCAGTGTCGGCTTACCGTCCTCGGTTCAATGTGCAGCCGTCAGCTGTACCGCCATATGGGTGATTTGATACGTGATTTAACTCCTTCAGAGCCTCTGGGATTTTAGATCCGGCAGAAAAAACGTGAATCGGGGGGACGGAAGCTACGAGTTTTACACAAATACGCACACTTGCAGAATGTTAGTTTCATCTGAAATGTGATGGCATTTGAATATTTTCTTCGGCTAACTTTATCTTAAGCACAAGCAAAGTCTCCAAACCTGATGAAATGTGCACGAACAGGCAGTGACAGAGATGGATTCCTCAACACGTAAAGAAGACAGAAAGGGACAATAACAGCCATGAGTCTGATGCTAATAATGATAATTGTGTGAGAATGATG
>CAAKHD010006050.1:84157-89704 GCA_901007705.1 Fistularia tabacaria
AGAAAACAAAAAACGAAATAAAGCAAAATAAAAAAGCATCAGAAATAAAATAAAATAAGATAGAATAAGATAAAATAAAGCAAAATAGAGCAAAATAAAATAAAATAAGATAAAATAAAACAAAATAGAGTAAAATAAAATAGAATTAAACAAATCAAAACAAAATGTAATGAATTAAAACTAAAAAACAGAAATAAAATAAGATTAATATAATAAAATAAAACAAACTAAACTAAACTAAACCAAAATAAACTAAAATAAATTGAAATAAAATAAAATTGAAAAAATAAAATAAAATAAAATAAAATAAAATAAAATAAAATAAAATAAAATAAAATAAAATAAAATAAATATAAAGTACATTCTGAACATATGTAAGCATGAAAGTACGATCTAAAAAAAAAGTGGCAGCTTCAAGTCAGGGAGCCTTCCTGTTTTGGAGCTCCATGTTTTCCACGTGTCTGCGTGGGTTCCTCAGGGTTCTCCATTGTTCCTCCAACACTCCAAACACGTGCAGGAGGTCCATTCGAGACCCTGCATTGTCCAGACGTGTGAATGAGCGAGTCAACGGTTCACCAATTCCCAAATTTACAATCACAAATCTATCTGTTTTGTTAATGAGAGGGTGAATGGTTGTAAGTCTCCATATGTGACCTTGTGATTGTCTGACTACCCGTCCAATGACAGCCAGGATTGGCTTCTGCTCTTAAGTCTATTTGTCTGTATTGAGAAAATTGCAATATTGAGTTTGCAGCTGTCATCTCCTGCACAGCTATTCATTTGCTTTACGCAATGCGGAAATAAGATTGTGTCTGAGTGCGTGCTGACAAGCAAAGGCTTGCATTTTATTCTTATTTTGTTTTATTTTGGATTTTACTTTGATCCCAAACAGATATGTGCCTGAAAGACACTGCGGGAATAATTGACCTGGGACTGATAAGCAATCAAAAGTGCCAATCTCTGTGGAAAGGCAGATGTTTTCTTCTTGTCCTGTTTAATTTTCTGCAGGCAGATGGGCTTCTCATTACGGAGGAGCTGTATTCGCTGTTTCCCGGACACAGATTACACTTTTTTTTTCCCAAAAATGTCCAGACGCAATCATCGCTGATGTTTTCCCCTCGGTACATTTTGCATTTGAGCGGCCGGCATTACAAAAGATCTGATAGGTCACCCACTGAGACCGAGGGCTGCAGAAATGTAGTGGGAAAGTAGTGAATATCAGTCACTTCCTGCTCACAGTCAAAGGGGCTCAGCTTTTTCTCTTCAGTCACAAAGTGAGGCATCGTAGGAGGGCTGCAGCTGGGGGCAAAAAATGTGCTTGCGTGTGCTTTACTTCTTCTTTTCCTTTCGGCTTTTCCCTTCAGGGGTCGCCACAGCAAATCAACCTTCTCCATCTTACCCTATTCTCTGAGGCCCTCATATTAGCACCATATCAATATTAACACAAAAATTATACAAAAATACTGATAGTTAGTTCAAATAAAATTCATGAAAATATCAATTTTCTTGTTTATCAATTTTAATATTATTTGATTTAATTTGATATTTTTTGGATTGAATTGAATTGAATTGAATTGAATTGAATTTTTTATTTTTTATTTTTTATTTTTTATTTTTTATTTTTTATTTTTTATTTTTTATTTTTTATTTTTTATTTTTTATTTTTTATTTTTTATTTTTTATTTTTTATTTTTTATTTTTTATTTTTTATTTTCATTTTATTATTAAAAACTCTTATCGTGTAGTCAGGGTTGCGGCGTAGCTCTTCTCCCAGCTGTCCTGGGATGAGAGGCTGGTCGTTATAGAGACCTACGAACCACATTCCCTCATTCATTTACACGGACAATTTATGGTCTCCAATGAAGCTCCATGGTTTTGCACGGGGGGAAGAACCCGGAGAACCTGGAGGAAACCCTCACAGGTGGAGAACACAGAGACGCCACACAGAAAAGCCCCCTGTAAAAGTCCAAAAACCCTAAACAGGGATAATTCCCTTCTTGGTGTTAGATTGAAAGCTTTTATTTTATTGCATTTTATTTTACTTGTATTTAATTTCATTTTATTTTATCTTAATTTATTTGGTTTTGTTTAGATTGTATTTTATTTAACATTATTTTAATTTTATTTTATTTTATCTTATTTTATTAGAATCTTGTGTATGTTATTTTATTTTGTTTTTATTATATTTTATTTCATTTTATTTTATTCTATTTTAATTTAATTTAATTTAATTTAATTTAATTTAATTTAATTTAATTTAATTTAATTATTTTTTATTTTTTATTTTTTATTTTTTATTTGTTTCAATTTCGGTATGCTGATCTGCTTGTCCATCGTAGCACATCCGGCCGCCGTCCGTCGACCTCGGGCAGCAAAACAGAAGCTTCACAGACGGCAGAAATAAACGGATGAATAAATAAGAACACGGCCTGAGATTAAAGCAGGACGTACCTGGCAGAGCTAATAGGTAATAGCTTGAAAGCTGGCTTTCAATCCACTGCTCCATTCCAGTATAACAAGAACAAGAAAAAAAGAAAAAAAAAATCAACTTTGCCCGAGGAAAATTGCAAACCATTTATCTTTTGAACCCTTGATGGGAGTTTGGCTGTAATATTTATCAAAGGGACTGGCGCCGAACTAATTTGACACAATCGTGTTCACTTCAAGGCTACCTGATAATAAAAAAAAAAGAAGAAGAAGAAGAAAAAAACTTAAAAGGGGGCGAATCAGAAGTGAAACACAACATTTGATAGAAGGGAGTGAAATAATTTACTGGAGAGGTTTTGTTATTGTTCCCATTACAGTAACAGACCTGAGAGTCTGAGGGTGTGCGAGGACCCGCGCTCTCCTAATGACTGAGTCCAATCCAAAGCCTGGAAAGAAAGAAAGAAAAGAAAAACAAGCATAAATATGCATAAGAGGGAGCCTTTTAAGATCAAATAGCTTTGCCAGGAGAGGCAGATGGTAGAACGGTGGCACGGAGCTGCTGCCTTCTTTAAAACGTCCAAGCTGCAGCACCGCCGCAGTCTGAGAAGACGTGCCGGGAAGGGAGTCCGAGAATATTTTCACTTTGACCCCCGTGATGAGATTGCTCTCTTTGAAAGGATCGGGGAAAGGAAAAAAAAAATAAAAGGATAAGAACAACAACAAAAAAAACAAAACTCTGAATAGCCGCCAAATCACAACCCGGTTGTCGCAGGACAGCGACGGGTCTGAACCACGTCCTTCGAGATGATCTACAGGATAGCGACGTTCTCCTGGGAGCGAGCACTCGGCGAGGGAACGCAGGCGTCTACCAGAAAAATCCGGACAGATCCTGGCTTAACGCTGGTGGCATTCTACCTTGACCGCTGGAAGAAGAAGGGACAAATACTTACTGATACTTCCGGTAGTGCTAACAGTTACATGCTAATAGCTGAAATGATGAAAGAGTAGCTTTCACGTCTAATAATGTTGGCGAGATGCTGCAGTAGATCAGGAAACGCTGTCTTTACCGGGCAAAAACCTCGGACAAATCCCAGCAAAAGGTTGGCGGCCTTCTGCCTCGACCGATGAAAAGCAGAATGTGACAAAGGCAGAGGGAGGGACCGATGATATCTTACAAATAACACCAGGAGCGCTAACAGTTACATGCTAAGAGCTGGAATGATAAAATAATAGCTTCGTTGTCCTAAAAACAGGTATAAAAATAGTGGCGAGACACTTCGGTAGATCGAGCCCCACCCCCTGAGAACCTGCCCAATGAGAGACCCCCGAGGACATCGGAACAGGAAGGGACATGTGGACCGCACTCAAAACTCAAGGCCCGCACACGAGTTCTTAGCAGCACACAGTTGCTGGTTGCAGTTATTTTGTTCTTCTGCTCCTCTCAAATGTGACAAAAAGGTTTTGAACAAAGTTAATGCCATAACTTGTGTGGAATGTTTTTCTTCTTTATTCGCTTGTTGAGTTTGATCATTGATTGATGGAGTCATGTGGGTTTCTTAACCTGACAATTGAAATTTATGTTGTGACACAGCAACTAGTTAACATATCTTTTTTACATTTTTAACATTTTTGCATATGCAACATTTTGGATTTGAATGAAACAAAGTTATTTCACATTTAAGTTTCAATTATACTGTTAGCGTTACAACCATTATACTGATGTGGCCCTCGGTGGAAAGGAGTCAGCCCTGATATACAGAAACCCAACTTTTTCTCAGGCAAGGAAATGTTGCCTTTGCTGGGCGGACACCTCTGACAGATCCCAGCTGGAGGTTGGCGGCCTTCTGCTTCGACTGGGGAAAAGCAGAATGTGACACAGACAGAGGGAGGGATCGATGATATCCTACGAATAACACTAGGAGCGTTAACAGTTACATGCTAATAGCTGGAATGATAAAATAGTAGCTATTCTCAACATCCCTCCTCTGTCCATGACCCAACCATCTCTGACCTTCTCCTCAAAACCTCTAACATGTGCCATCCCTCTGATGGACTCATTCCTGACCCGACATGAGGTCTGCAACACGTTCTTCAAAACTATCTCCAGGAACCCGACA
The DNA here is from genome assembly GCA_901007705.1 of Fistularia tabacaria. Taxonomy (NCBI): domain Eukaryota; kingdom Metazoa; phylum Chordata; class Actinopteri; order Syngnathiformes; family Fistulariidae; genus Fistularia; species Fistularia tabacaria. The sequence continues at coordinate 88,702 of CAAKHD010006050.1, forward strand.
TCTGAGCACACACTCGGCGACAACCAGACCCTTGGACGGATCCCGGGCCATTGCGCGCGGCCGCCTGCCTCGACCAAATCATCTCGTATTTATGATACTATCAGTAGCGCTAACGGTTACCCGTTTGAAACTAACATGCTACATCGCGGGCCGTAATATTCATAAAAGAGTGGTAGAACATTTTTTCCTTCTTCTGTCCGCCGCTTCAATCTAATATTTTTTATGCCTTTGTCGTTGATCGGCTCGGGGAGATTGATACTGTTTTCTCCGCCGCCCTAAAATTCATTTCAGTTCCCAGGACGAGGGAGAAAAAAAAGAAAAAAAAAGCGTTTGCTCAGCACGGCCAAAGTACACGTTCCCCCATTACTAGATTGGAGTTTAGACGCCGTCCTCAGCACATTTTCCAGAAATGACCATTCAGAATGAGTAATGACGGCCGCGTCAACATTATATTACACCTAGCTCATATACATGAGCGGGGGGGTCGGCTTAATTCGCCGGTTTATGTCGCAAAGCGTCGCACCGACTTTTTAAAATTTCTTTCTTTCTTTCTTTTTTCCTCAGGTATTCCATCGACTGGAAGAGCGACCTGGACAGCTTCTTCGACATCGACCCTGTGGAGGGGACCGTCTCCACCAACGAGCTCCTGGACAGGGAGAGCGTGGCGCAGCACAACATCTCCGTCGTGGCCACCAAACTTAGTACGTATGACCCCGGATCGATCTGGGATAATCTCCGAGAGGGCTTTAACGCACTTTTACCGGAGTCGATACTCAATCCCTTTTTGCCGGAAAGGTTTTATAGGCCGCCGTAAAGCGGGACGGCTCTCCCGGAGGAGCGCATCTCCGGGACGTCGTCTCCTCCGCCCGACTGTTTTCCTTCTTAATATCTCTTTTTTTACCACGTTTGAAGACCCCGGCTTGACCCCCCCCCCCCCCCCCCCCCCCCCTCGACCCAACCCCCCCCCCCCCCCGCCCACCGTTAAGGCCGTTTCCCCGTGGAG
>CAAKHD010006050.1:121449-142877 GCA_901007705.1 Fistularia tabacaria
CGTTTAGGCGTCCGTTCGGAAAGAACCGCAAAAGCCGATGAAAAAGGAGATTTTTCGGTTGTAAAATCATCCGTTCATTCATTCGTTGTTGATGATCCATCACCCTGGATCCACCGGCCCATCAGACACGCAACACCAGTCACCGGTCCAAATCTTCTTGTTGTTGCAACCGGACTCGAATGTCCTTTCAGCCCCTCATCATCCCAGAGGCTTCATCATGTTAATTTTTTTTTTTTCATTCATTCTTTCAAATTCAATCATGAAATAAATAAATAATTAGATAATAAATGAAATTATTTATTCATATATTTATTGAAATCCTCGGTTTGGAGAGAGGCACAAAGCCCATTAAGCCTAAAGATTCTGAAGACGAGGGCTGAAGAAATTCAAGTGCAGTTGCCGCGACAAGGAGCTCTGATCAAGGATTCTCCGTGACCTGGATGACGGAGAAGCTCCGCAGACGTCGATTCACTCATTCACTCCGTCATCTGCGCGGCTTCTGGAGGCATAAAAGATTTCATTCACTCGTTCATGTCCCGTTTGGAGCCATGCTGCCATCCAGCCTCTCATTCGCACGTTTGGACGATGTGGGAACCTCCTGCAGGTGTTCGGACTGTGTGAGGAACCCGGAGAACCCTGAGGAACCCAGCGCAACCACGGGGGAGAACATGGAGACTCCTGTGGGAGTCCGACCGCGAACCTTCTTATGTCGGCTCCTGGTTTTGCCCGAGAAGATGAAAATAATAAATAAGAATTTGGGGTTGTGTTCAGAAGATGTCCTCTGAGGTCCAGCACGGCCACGAGGAGTGAAGACGTCCAGATGAATCCCACGGGTTCGGTGGTGAAGTTTCACTTGTCACTGTTGTTGGCGTTGTGTGTGTGTTGTTTTTTTTTTTCTTCTCAGAGTGTCGAATCTCTGCTCACAACTCCTCCATCTGCGCTATCTTCTTGCAGGTCGCCATGGAGAAAAGCAGTTTCCACCGAAACGTCTGCATTGTTCCCGGCTGCATAACAAAAACACGAATGCATGAAGGCTCTTCAGACGGTTCCCATTGATAAATGTTACTCATTCGCTCTTCCATGCTCATCTCTGATATCTGGACAATTCATGGTCTTCACTGAAGCTCCTGTATGTGTTTGGACTGTGGATCCCCACGCAGACACGAGGAGAACATAGAGCCTCCACACAGGAAGCCCCCCCCCCCCGTGGGAATCCAACCAGGGACCTTCTGGAAGCGTCACTCATTGCTGCATCTCCCCCCTCCAGCGTGAGCTGAATGAGATGAATTCCACGTTCTGTCCCCACCGGCTCCGCCTCCAAACCCCCCGCGAGGTCCCTCAGGTCTGCAGACCTTGGAAGCTCAGAGCGGGGAGGACGTTTTCCAGGGGCCTCCTGAAGGACCATCCTTTGTAGCTTCTCCACCCAATGATCAGCCCTGCTCACACTCCCTGACCTTTGACCCAGTGGGAGGTATTGATCCTTTGGAAGATGCTGGATATAATTGATACTTTGCTCTATTATTCTGGCTGCTGCTGTTCTTTTAGAGGTCTTGTTTTTCTCATGTTGTCCTTTTTCTTTGTTTTTGTTTCTTTCTCTCTTACCTTCCCCACTTTGTTCCAGCCGTTGGTTTTTACAGTGCTTTAGAAATGAAGTTGATATAGTGATTGATGTGCGGATGAAGGAATGGATGGTTTGATTGATTGATGTACAAACAACGGATGTACAGGCAGATAGAAGGATTTGTTGGTTGGTTGATGAAAGGATGGTGGGTGGGTTGGTTGTTAGACTGATGGATGGATGATAAAAGGATGGTGGATGAGAGATGGATCGAAGGATGGATGGATGGATTGAGGGATGGATGGATGGATGGATGGATGATGGATGGATGAATTAATGGATGGATGATGGATAGATGGATGGACGGGAGAATGGATGGACGGATGGATGGATGGATGGATGGATGGATGGATGGATGGACGGAAGGAGGGATGGACGGATGGATGGATGGACGGATGGATGGATGGTTGGACGGAAGGATGTATGTATGGATGGATGGATGGAAGGATGGATGGATGGATGGATGGTGGGTGGATGTATGTGTGGATGGATGTATGTATGGATGGATGGATGGACGGAAGGATGGATGGATGGATGGATGGATGGATGGATGGATGGATGGATGGATGGACGGATGGATGGATGGATGGATGTTTGGTGTTCGTGTCTCCAGAACATGAGAAAACATCCCTGCCTTGTCTGAAGAGCCAAAGTTCTGATCATGTCTTGTGCTCCTCGGGAGGCGTGCGATGCCGCCTTTCCTCCCAGAGAACAAGATGCCGCAGATCCAGAGTTCGATCCCCACCCGTGTCACAAAGGAAACATTAAGAAAAAGAAAAGTTGGTCCAGAGTCAGGCAGGGTGTCGAGGCTGCAGATCCGTCCGATGAGGTGTTTCCACGTCCTCCCTGAACCCTGTTGAATTCAGATTATCATGGCCGACGATGAAATGATGCGCAACGCAAGTAGCTCACATCTACTTTTCCACACTCGAAGGGACAAAACTAGTAAATGTTGGACTTGCGGAAAGTCAGACGGGGGAACTTGTCTGATACCCTTCAATGTCAAGCTCTTTTCAGAAAATGTTATTTCCACAGAATAAACTGATGGCAGAGGGAAAAGAAAACAGTCTTCAAGACTCCATTTCCACATATTAATTCAAGGCAAGGACTGATTTACCCGACGAGTGTCGGCCTCAGAGATGAGATGTGTGGGACGTTGCAGGCGTCTAATGATTGCAGGTTTGTGTCTGTAAACTCGTCCCTAAGCTGAACCCGTCAGGATATCTCCGAGGATGTAAGCCCACTTGAGAAATAAAGAAGTAAAATAAAAAAAACAACCTACAAATTGGTAGATAAAAATGTTAAAAAATGAATAAGAAGAAAAACAAAAATAAATTGCATTTGAAAAAAAAATCATGACAATCAAATCATATAAAATGAAAAATTTATTAAACTTGTTCAATAAAACAAAAAAGCAACGTAAAAATGAGAAAAAGAAAAAAATATCATTCAGCAAAAACAAACCGAATAGAAAATATGCAAATACATGAAATTAATAAAAAAACAATCATAAAATGAAATAAAAATCAAATCAATGAAATAAAATTGAGAGAATGTTCCAATAAAAAAAATGAAATCTGGAAAAATAAAATGAAATAAACTGAAATAAACTGAAATAAAATAAAATAAAATAAAATAAAATAAAATAAAATAAAATAAAATAAAATAAAATAAAATAAAATAAAATAAAATAAAATTTAAAAAGTAACAAAGAAAACTGGATTAAATGAATAATAGACTTGATCACAAAAAAGGGGGAATTTTATTATACTGATTTTTTTGTTACTGATATTTTTTATTTTTTTTTTGAAAAAGAAATTCAGGTATTCATAGCAAAGCTGTCATATTCAATCAGGCTGTAAAATCACTGTCGCTAATCTAATTTGGAGCTTGTTAACAGCATGGTGAAACTTTGGATGAATTAGAATAGGCACACCAGACTAGCATAAAACCCTTTTATTTTTGTTTGACAGTGTAGGCCATTCTGGGTTGGGAAGTTTCTTTCTTTGAGACTTTCCATTAATTGTTACTTGTTTTTAATTTACAGAGTAAAAATGGAATATAAAGTAGAATTATTTGCTTGGACTGGCAGTAAAATGTACTCATATCACAACAAAATTGCCGATTCACCTTTTGCACCCGTTCTATCGGCGGCGGGGGATTTCAAATCTTTCACCTCTACCCTGACCTTCGGATAACTCGCCACGTGCTTCAATAAATGAGACCGTCCGCCGCCGGCCGGGCGATCCGCTCTCCACTTCAGACCCGCCTTCACGGGTTCGCATGCAGGCGAGGAATTGAAAGTGTCAGGTCTTTTCGTGGCAGCCGGTACCAGGATCCCCGGTCGGAGGAGCCGGGGCTAAGTGAGGGGATGAACGGTCCAATTACACCCTGACAGGACGCCACGGTCAAGATGATTAATGAGAAACAATGGGGGAATTCTGCAGACATTTCCACGGTGTCCGAGAACCTCTTAACGCCGCGGCACATTCGCGCTTGTCCCGCGTTCACTGATGCGGATACGAGCATTTCCCTTTTTTAAATGTGCCGGTAATTGGACGGTAATTATTGTTTTTTTTTCCATTGAAAAGGCGACTATTTGGATGAAAGAGATAAAATCTCTGCAATCAGGTTTTGAAAGCTGTATCAGAGACGGCTGCACCGAGGGAATATATGGTGCGGGATGGTTTCTTCCCTTCCCTTTTCAGTCACTCATCCATCCACCCGTTCATCCGTTTATTCATTCGTTCATTCAGCATCTATACCCATACAAAAAGTCATGGGGTGAGAAGCGGGGTTCAGCCTGGAACGGTTGCTGGTCCTTTACAGGGGCACATACAGAGACATGCAACCATTCACCCTCTCATCCAGATGTTAGAAACAAACATGCAAATCAAGGAGTTTGAAAAAGAAAAAAACACGCACATCCGCTGCCCAGTTAGGGATGTTTGCTGGATCAAACCTGTCGACTGAATGACGGTTTGAAACGAAAAATCCGCACACCAAGAGTGCTCCGAAAATGAAGGTTATTAATTTATCACAGGAAACAAAACATTTTTTAATGCATGACATTTCGAATAAAAATGTTCCTCCTCAGATGCTCATCAAAATATGTTACATATTTCAGATATATTTACATACATGTGACATATTTGTCAAAATATGTTACGTTTCATGTATGTTTACATACATGTGACATATTCATCAAAATCGGTTATATGTTTTATATATGTTTACATACATGTGACATATTTAGCCAAATATGTTCTATATTTAATCCATGTTTACATACATGTTACACATTCATCAAAATATGTTATATGTTTCATATATGTTTCCATACATGTTACAAAATCATCAAAATTTCCCCTATGGGGATCAATACTGTCAAAGTAATATCCCTAAATATGTTACATGTTATGTTAAAAACTCGATGTAATGTGTATTTCATCCTTACGAAACATTTGGCTTTTCATTTTCCCCTATCAATGCCGCCGGGTCACCGATGAACCTTTGCAATATGAGCTCTCGGGACGTTTAATTATTGAGAGGAAAACAAACTGCTCGCTGTTTCCAGTGATTGTTTTCACAGGTTCAGATCACGCCAGGGAGTGGCAACATTGTATTTATTTATTTTTTTTGCCAACTTATTTAATACGCCATAATTAAAAACAAGCTGTTGTAGTCATCCGTCTACCTCACCTCCCGGTTACCTGCCGCGCAATTACCCAGCTGTTTCTTCCTACCGGCAGGCTTTTCACAGAACCGGCAGTGTAACTTTATTTTCAAACAGTTACATGTGGAGATGCTGTTGTGGAGGAATGACGCTCAACTCAAGCTCTGCTAAGGAAATAACGACGTCGGCGAAGGCTCGGACGTCTCCTCAGATAAAAGATTTCCAAATAATCCGGGATAGAGGCGGAAAATTCACATCTTTGAATGGTTTTGAATTTTGCCTTGAAGCCCCAGGATGTGACGTGGCCTGATCATTCTGGAGGAGGAGCTGGAGCATCTGGTTTGCGATTTTCCTCTTCTGTGGAAGCGTCTTCCAAACTCCATCGGCCAGCCTCCCTTTGTTTAAAACCTTCCTTTTCTAGTCTGGCGCTAGGCTAGCCCCTAGCTATGCTGCCACAGGCTGAGGGGATATCCCATCATGCAACTGCGCTGTCTCCATCACGCTCCTGTTTTCTACCGCTCTGTCCTCTCTTCCCACCCTGGCCGGTCGGGCTTCGTCACCATAGAAACAAATCCAGACTCTACTTGACTATCCTCCTGCTTTACACGCACATTTGTCCTGTCTGTACTGTTCTTGCATTCCAACCTTTGATAAACGCAAAGCAGATCAACACAACAACGCAATTATAATATAGCGTTATGGAATTTAAGGGAACCCATTAGTCAGCGTGCGCTAATCCTCTTCCATACACAACGACATACGACACAGAGGGAGTCTAATTAAAGTACGCATGAGGACTCAGAGGCAGGATTGGTCTTGTCTGAGTTTCAAAACAAAAACAAACAAAGAAGCGGAGGGATTTACCAGCCGATCCTGCAGATTTAAGGGCTTTTAAAGACCTAAATGTTACTTAAAAAAAAAAAAAAAAATCACTTGGCCCTTTTATGGTTTTGCATGAAATGGGGCGAGCTCGCTACTGCCCACTAATGGCAGAGCCCTGCGATAAACACTCCGCAGAAGAGACGGCATTCTTCACCAAAACCCTCCCCAGAGACGGTGGCCCGACTGTTATCAACTGAATCCAGGCACAGCCGACTCGCACCGGACTTCAGTTCTCCTCCCGCTGTGTGTTTTGTTTCAAAGACGTCGCCTGTTTTCTCACCGCATCCGCAAACTCAGGGCGAGACGTTTGAATATTTAGCCGATTTGGGTTGTTTATCACAATTTGTTACTGTTTGCTCATCCGTCCGTGTGTGTCGGTGTGTGTCTGAGCGAGGGAGTTTGTGATTTTAATTAATCAATCCCTTTCTTCCTGTTTTTGTTTTGCAATTTGTTCATGCTATCTTTGCAAAGCTATTTGGGCTCATTATGTAAAGAGTGTTACACAAACAGCATTAGCCAATGTTCTCCCTCTGGAAGGAGGAGGACTCCATGGGGTTTAGTAGAAGGGTAACAAATAAATATACGGGAAAAGAAACAAAAGACAGGTGCGGCACTGTGTTGCAGAGCTTCCAACTCACAGCAAGAAGGTCCGTGGTTGGATTCCAAAACCTCCTGTGTGGAGTCTCCATATTCTCCCCATGGGGTTCCTCAGGGTTCTCCGAGTTCCTTCCGCAGTCCAAACACATGCAGGAGCTTCACTGGAGACCCCACATTCCACTGTCAAGTAGATGAGAGGGGGAACGTCTGGCTGTCTCTATGTGGTGTGTGAGTGAATGAGTGAATGGCTGAATTCCTCTTCATGACCCTGACCGCACGATTGGGAGTATCCATGATTAATGAATGAATGAATGGCTGGACGGACGGATGGATGGATGAAAGGTTGAATGCATGGGTGAATGAATGAATGAATAGATGGATGGTGGGTGGATGAATGTATGAATACATGGTTGGTGGGTGGGTGGGAGGACGGATGGAAGGGTGACTGAACGAATAACTCGATGGCCGGAGGATGAATTAATGAATGATTGCATGGTTTATGGGTGGATGGATGGGCGGATGGGTGGATGGGTGGATAGATGGATGGAAGAATGAATAAAGGATGCAAGGACGTATGGGTGAATTAATCACTGAATGGATGGACGGATGGATGGATAAATTGATAGATGAAAGGTCGGATGCATGGGTGAATGAATGAATAGATGGATGGTGGGTGGATGACTGAAAGAATGAATGAATGTATGGTTGATGGGTGGCTGGATGATTGGATGGGTGGATGAATGGATGGATGTGCGGATGGATGGATAAAATGAAGAATGAATGAATGAACGAATGCAAGGATGCCTGGGTGAATGAATGGATGGATAAATGGATGGTTGGTGGATGAATGAATGAATGAATAAATACATGGTTGATGGGTGGGTGGATGGATGGATGATTGGATGGATGGATGATATATGGATGAATGAATGAATAAATAATGCAAGGATGCATGAGTGACTGAATGGATGGAGATATGGATGGATGGATGAAAGGTTGGATAAATGCGTGAGTGAATGAATAGATGGATGGTGGGTGGATGACTGAATGAATACATGCATGGTTGATGGGTGGCTGGATGATTGGATGGATGAATGAATGAAAGTATGCAAGGTCGCATGCATGAAGGAATGAATGATTGGATGGACAGGTGAAGTGGATAGATTGATAAATCAATTGATTGATGAATGGTTGATGGATGGATGAATGAAATGATATGTGGGTGAATGAATGAATGAATGAATGAATGAATGAATGAATGAATGAATGAATGAATGGATGGATGATGGGAGGATGAATTAAGGAACGGAAGCATGGAAAGCTTGCCGAACAACTGGATGAATGAAAAATAAAACCCGGGGAGCGTTAGCCTGAGCATTAGCCTGAGGAAAGTCCTGATGTGAGGCCTCCGGGCTGAAGCTATGCTACCTGCCCCCTTCGGATAACCATCTCCAGTTGCGTTGAAGACCGTGCTCTCTGAGCTCAGGGGCTCGCGGCTTCCACCGGCGCGCAACCGCTTCTCCGACAGCGCCAGGCTCCGAGCGCCTGCCGTCCCTGAGGACGCGCTGTGCTATTTTCAATTCGGGTGTAAAATAGGTTGGAGCACTTAGCCGGGGGGCAAACAGGCACATTACCAGGACGACTCCTGCTAAAATAGAAGCGGCGGGGGGGGCGTCACTCCGTCCAAAATATTTTTAGGAAAAGAACATTTTAATGATAACGGCCGTGCTGCGCTTTACCTATCGTCTTTTTGAAGCCGGCTGGAGCAGGCCGTCGGCCGTCGGCTCATGTGGCGGGAAACAGAAAAGGATGAGGTGGAAATGAATCCGATCTTCTGTTGTCAGTGGAAACACATGAAAAGAAAATGAAAACTGAAAATGCAACAGATGGTACAGTCCTGTTGCTCGGTGTCGGTAAAAGACTTATAATATAAGGCTTATATTTGAAAAGTGAGCTTTGGCGCTTCTTTTCTTTTGTCTTTTCCCTTCAGGGGTCTCCAGATCTCCATCCAACCCTGTTCCCTGGATCCTCCTCTCTCAAATCAACTAACTTCTTGTCCTCTTTCACTCCATCCATAAATCTTCTCTCTGGTCTTCCTCTAGACCTCCTGTCAAGCAGCTCCAACCCCAGCTTCCTTCTACTGATGTATTCACCATCCCCCTGTGTCCATGACTAAACCACCAGTCTGGCTTTTCTGACCTTCTCTCTGAAACATCTAACAAGTGCTGTCCCTCTGATAGATTCATTCCTGATCCTCTCCATCCTTGTCGCTCCCGAAAAGAACCTCAACATCTTTGCAACACCACTCGCTCCTTACTGTCCAACCGAGCATACAAGTCATCATATAACCTTTGTTTGGCCTTTACCAACTCTACCTCTACCTTGCGCTGCATCTCCCTGAACTCCTGTCTGTTCTTTTCTGTCCTCTCAGTGTCCCGCTTCTTCTTTGCTAACTGCTGCACTTGCTCATTCCACCGCCAGATCTCCTCATCTACTTTCCTCCAGGACTACTCTCTCTTCCAGAGGTCCTCTCCTTCCTGAACAAATTAGCAGTTGTTATCCAGTCACCTGTAAGCTCTCCCTGACCACCCAGCGCCTTTCTCAACTCCTCCCTGTAAATGTTGCAACACTCCTCACTTTTCAGCTTCCATCACTTTGTCCTCTGCTTGATCTTCCTTGTCACCAGAGTCTTCCTCCCAACCACCGTCCTTTGCTGTCCGGCCTCACTCTCACCTACCAATACTTTGCAGTCACTAATCTCCTTCTGATGACATTGTCTGCACAAGATGTCGTCTACCTGCGGGCTCCTAACTCTGCTCTTATAAGAGACTCTATGTTCCTGTCTTTTCTGGAAAAAGTATGAACGACAGCCATCCCATTTCTGTCTGCAAAGTCAGAATCAGAAAAAAACAAATGTATTTTTCCCCGAGGGGAAATTGGAGGACACATGGGGTAGCAGCATCAAATTGTAAACAACAATATAAATAAGGGTAAATGTATGTGAAATATAGCAAAAAATAGATACCTGTACGGAACTAAGCAAGTTGTACCATACGTAAGAGACAGTGAGGTAAGCTATGCTCTGCATTTATATAATAACTGTATCATGAGTGGCATTACACTGGTATGGCGATGACGGGTTTGCAGGGTTGCTGGGAAATGAGGAGTTGGACAGCTCTGGCAACAAAAGCTGCCCTTCTCCTCTGAGTTTTGCAGATGGGGCAGTGGAGTCTGCGACCTGAGGGCAGCCACTCTGAGGCCGGGTTTTAACTGATCCTGGAGGATCTTTTTGGCAGTTCTTTGACTGTCATGGAAGTGGTGAGACGTCTGAGAAGTTGGCCAATGATTTTGGAGCAGACCAAGGTGGTGCGCTCCAAGCCATTCACATTGTGCTGGGTGATGGAATAGAACTAGCCAGTGAAGGAGAAGTCGACCACCTTCTGTACCTCTGCCTTCCTATCCTGGATACCAAACCTGCCCATCACTTCTCCATCACCTCTATTCCCTGCACCAACATGTCCACTGAAATATGCACCAATTACCACTCTCTCAACTCTGGGGATCTTCTGCATCACTTCATCTCACTCACTCCTCCTCCCCCTCTGCCTTCCATCTCACCTGTGGGTCACAGCCACAAACTACACTGAGCATCACACCTTCAGTTCTCAGGTTCAGACTCATAAGTCTATCTGACACTCTTTTCACCTCCAGAACATTCCTGATAAACTCCTCCTTCAAGATAACTCCTACTCCATTTCTCTTCCTGTCAGTAGCATAAGAGTACAACTCCAAGCCTGCGCCAAAGCTTCTAGCCTTGCTACCTTTCCATCTAGTCTCCTGGAAACGCAGTACCTCCCCTTGTGTCGACCAGCTCCCCGGCTTTTCCTGCCATCATCCCAACATTCGGAGTCCCTCCTCTCTTTTCTCTTCTCTCTCTGCTTCCAATCGCACCTTCCTGCAGTTTATTGGCTCCAATGGTGGTCATGGTTGAACCGGTCCTCCGCCGATCCGCTATGAAATTCGCAGGTACGATTCACATATTTGGTTTTGGCACAAGTTTTACTCGCCCAATGTACTCGCTGACACAACCTCCCTGCATTTATCCAGGTCCAGAGAGACGCTTTGGCTAGAGCTTTAGCACTCGACGCGTTGTTTTATTATTTCTGCCGTGGGTTTGTATGCGAATCCACCTGGCCACGCTGGAGCCCAAATTAAATTGGAGTCTGCTGAGAGCGAGAGTTTCAAGAGTATTGAATTTAGCAGAGCGTCCCCGCCTGCAGCTGTCCTATGCACCGCTGACACAGTAAATGATTCAGCGTGGAAGGACCTGATTCCTTAAACAGATTTGACCACAAATCTGTGAAATTGAGCAGATTACTGATTAACACTGCAGTGCTCGGGAAGGATGGCGCTGGTGCCGGAGATAAATTAGTTAAATAGTACACTTGCAGGTTGGGACCATGGCTGACGCAGATTTAAAAATAGACTCACGTTCCCACGTGCTCGGCACAGACAATGGCTGATTTTATTTCACATGCTGAACACAGAAACGTAACCTAAACAAGTAATAACAACGATGTAAAATAAAATTAAAATCAATTTCCCGTTTTAAAAACAATGACCGAACAAACAAAACAAATAAACCAAAAAAAATATGAATAATGGACGATCAAATGAATAACTTGGATAATACGGAAACTTCTAAAAATGAATAAAATAAACAAATTTAATAAAAAAAAAATAGAGATATGTAAATAGATAAATAAAAACAAACAAATATACAAATATATAATCCTTGATGTTTATGAGGTTGCTTTTCTATGTTACAAGGTTTGCTTAGCCCCAGAAGCCCTGCGGGTGTCTTGATAATTAATGAAATGTAATGATAATAAAAATATTAAGAGTAATAATAATTATCATATTAAAAATAGATATTATTATTATTATTATCATTATTGTTGATCTTGTTGTTGTTGTTATAATGATAGTAATAATAGTAAAATAATAATAATAATAATAATTTAAATAATAATAATAATAATAATGTTATGATATAGAGACATCAAAATTCACTCTCATTCACACGTCACAAAGAGACATGCTACCATTCACCCTCTCATTCTAAGGCTTGGACCGCGAAGGGTCTCCAATGGACCTCCTGCATTTTTCTGGACCATAGAACCTGGAGGAACCCCATGTGGAGAACATGGAGACAGCTGTGGGAATCCCCCCGGAAACCTCCTTGCCGTGTCATTCCTCACTCAAAATAACCCCCAAAATAACTGACGAGCCACCTGTTTGTTTCCCTGCTTCAACTTCAAGAAAACCTCATTACTGTAGATAGTTAGCGTTCTCTTGAAATTGCTAGAAATGATTTAACACTTCACGTACGTGCATAATAGCATTTGTTTGACAAAAGAAACCGAGCATTTGGGTGTTTACAAGGGTAATTGTGCTCCTAATGCTTTGCTTTGCAGTATTCTTACAAAGGACTGACACACTGACAAATGTCAGTGTTTGTCAGACATTTTAATGATAGTAATTAGCTTGGCAAGTCATTCTTGTCCTTCTGTAAATATCTAATAAATAGATTTTATTTTCTTCCCTGTTGTAAATGTTAACAATTAACCTATTCTATAAAATGTCTTTTATTTATTTGCAACGCCTATTTTTTTATTTTAGTAGCTTGTGCCTCTATTAAATCCAAAAGAAGTTTAAACTACTTCTACTCCAACCACCAGAAAAGAAAAAAAAATGAAAAACTGCTATTTGGGAATCCAAAGATAACTTAGCACTACATCACTTTGGGACGCATTTTAATACGTCTGTCTGACCTAATTAATCATTTTATCCTCATTGTCAGGATGAACAGGAACGTCTCCGGGGAGAAACTGGGCTGTTTTGCGATGGTCTTTGGATTATCGGCTTACATAGGATGGACAAATGGAGGTCTTCTCTGAGCCTTTCTCTAGAAAAAATCCATTCATTATTTCATGCATTCATTCAGCAGCCGGGATCACAGGGGAACTCGAGCTTATATTTGCCGTGATTGGACGAGAGGCGGGGTTAACCCTCACTGGTACGGGCCAATCATAGGACTACATTCACTTGTTACTTATTCAGACAAACATCCATTTTTTCTTTCTCAAATCAAATAGACACATGAAACAATTCACTATATCATTCACACCTCCAGAAAAGGATACTCAATGCTATCAGCTGCTCCACCCTTATTCTATTTGATTTGATTTGATTTTATCTAATGTTATTTTGTTGGATTTTTTTTTTTCATTTTAATCTATTTTTTTTATTTTTTAATTTAATTTTATTTTATTTTATTTTATTTTATTTTATTTTATTTTATTTTATTTTATTTTATTTTATTTTATTTTTAATTTATTGTCATTGTATTATATAGAGTTTAATTTAATTCAATTTTGTTAAATATTATTTTATTTAATTGCATGTAATATAATATTATTTCATTTAATTTTATTTTATTTCATTTCATTTATTTTTTCATTTTATTTTATTTTATTTTATCAGTTTCATGTAATTTTTTTTATTATATGTACTTTACTTTACTTTACTTTACTTTACTTTACTTTACTTTACTTTACTTTACTTTGCATGATTATTTTTATTTTATTTTATTTTATTTTATTTTATTTTTCTCCAGGAAATGCTGCCATAGCATAGCATTCCTTTACGTCTGGCTGGACCAGTCTTGATTCATCGAGGACAAACAGCTCAGAAGAAGCCACTCAAACTATTGCAGGATATTCCAGCAGAACAAGTTCATCCATAATGACTTTGCCAAAAGCATCTACATCGCTCAAATAGAAACCCACCAAGAGAAAATGAGGAAAGTCATTACCCTGTCAGTTTTGTTCACTGATGAGAAGCGCACTACTTCAGCTCAACAACTGCCACGGGCTAAAAAGGAACGGATTGAAGAATATAGTAACCCTGAAATTGCCCACTTCATTTAGGGGTAAATGCAGAAATTTACAGTATAATTTTGCTTCGCATGACAAAACACTCATTATCTCTACGGCGAGGGGATGAGGAGGATGTTGTGGTGCGCGGCTTTGACGCACAGCGAGCCCTGCAAGCACTCGCAAAACACGCTCTGCACGAAGGCAAACACTTTGCATGAATGTAAACAAAATGTTGAGCTGGAAAATGAAAGGGAGACATTTTTAAAATATGCAGGATAAGCATGCAAAAACACCCGAAGATAAACCCCGACGAGCGCATTTCTACACCGCGAGCCGGATGCAGAGCCTCAGATCAGTGTCAGCATCATCCAGAGTTCTTGGAAAAATGACATCAAATTAAATCAAATGAAGTCAAATTAAATTGAAAAGGATATAAATGGAAATAAATACAAAATGATAAACAAATAAACACATAAATTATTATTTAAAGAACCTCAATTCTGCATTTGAAGTGTGAAAATAAATTCGTAAATAAATAAATGGAAGTATAAATAAAAAGATTTAAGGAGAGATCATTTTGGAGAAGAAATATAAATGGTTTAATTTCTTAAATGTTAAATATTATGCTCTGCCCTTTCAACCAAACACTTATGTAATCTGGAAAGTGTGCAAACTCTCCGAAACTGGAAGCAGGAGTGAGAACAATGGCAGTGCTGATTGGTCAAACAAGGAATCCGCCGTCTGAAATGAATTTGCTGCCAATCCAGAATGGGATTTATAAGCATTGAACAATTGAACTAAGAGTAAATATTACATTTAAATTTAGCATTTCTTGAATGCTAAATCATCTCCATCAGTGGTCCCCAACCTTTTTTTACGCCACGGACCGGTTTAATGTTGGACGTTTTCACGGACCGGCTTTTAAGGTGTGGCGGAGAAATAAAACAAAATCAAATTATTCGACCGGCATAAAAACTGCTTTTTTCTAAAAATAATAATTAACGGTAATCCTCTCTGTTTGCAGCTTTACGAGCAGCGTCCTCGTGTTGTTGCGGAATGCAGAATGCTCGGTCTCCAAGCTGCTAAGCAGTTTTGAAGGCTTCATTGCCTCATTAGAGAGCCGGTTGCTGCATATTCTGCAGAGTGGGCTCAGTGGGTGCGAACCATATTTCAAGTAGGACTCCTGCTATTGGCTGTTCAACGCAGCTTTGTTTTTCTGTGAAGTCGTCGGCTCCTCTTCTGTCTCCTCATTGGCTCCTTTACGCTGGGCAAAGGAACTTCCCAAAGACGTTGTTTTTTTGTTCATTTTGCTAGCTCGGGGGTTTGAATGTAGCGGTAATGTGCTATGCGTTAGCGGCCGGCGCAGCCCCGTTATGAAGGTAGCAGATGCAGGTAAGACATGTGACGAGGCAAAGCATCTGGACATGCGTCCGCAGTGAGTCAAAGACACAAAACAAAACATCGTTCAGAATTAGATAATAAATAAAATGGAAATAATGTAAGTAATGTATTCATTCTGTGCGTCCCGCTACCAATTGACCCGCGGACCCGGGGGCTGAGGACCACTGCTCCATATACCATGATGCATAGCACTTTCAAAGGGCTGTGCATCGGAGGCCGAACCCCCTGCGACAGCAAGGAAAGGTGCAAAAGGTGGAATCCACCATCATTTCAGCGGCTGCTGACGAGCAGCAGGGACAACGCAGGGTTCTGCTAGATCAGCGTAATCCTGCGCTCATCCTCAGGAGGACCTCTGACCACAGCTGCTCACGGACACTTACAACAAACCGACTGTTTGTTTTGCTTGTTTGCAGAATTCCGGCAAAAGGCCGCAGTCGCCATGATCCCCGCTGACCTTATTAAAGGCTTCGCCGGAAGACATTCGAAATGATAACTCAAACGTGAACGGCTCCTGCGCGCCAGTCGTCCTGCGGCTAACTCCGCCGAACTCAGACCGACTGTTTCTTCTGTAATTACAGCTGAGGTCAGGCTGGCCTGGATTTCATTAACGGGGCCGGACTCATGTTATTAACCAAAAGAAGAATAGTGTGAGCGCAGGCTCTTGTGATGGACAGAGGGAACAGAAATTATATTACAAACTGCGTCTTTCGGGAACCTCTGGCATCGGCGCTAATCTTTGTGCCAATTCGTTTGGAAAATAGTCCAATATGAATCACTGGAAATGGGACCTCTCAATAAAAACCTCGGGAAATCCAAAGTTCTAATAATTATTTCTCCACGGACACCGTGGAGATCCTCCAGCGACTTATTGAACCGGGGACGTCGTCAAAAAGAGACACTGACCGAAGGATGGACATTCGCAAGCTATCAAGTACTACTTTTTGGAGTGAGAACCTTTTGGAATTATGAGAACCCGCTCCGCAACTGGGATGTTTTTCAGTGCGTTCGATTGGCAGAGGAAAAAAGGAAGCAGGAGCTTCAGTGCCTGGAACCATTTAAGCTTCTACTCCAAGGCAGGAGCTCCTAAGACGTAGGTGATTGGTGGAATTCATAAGCCGTGCCTGTTACCAGATACTTCTTGCAGACCTTGGAGCCACATTTAAAGACCACTGTTGTCACTGGTCAGATGTTTCCTTGGGAAAAAATGGATAGAAACAGCGAGAAATGGAGCGACGGAGAGATCCAAGCTCTTCTGGCCTGCTGCACCTCAGAGGGGGCTGCTGGAGGAACATCTACATTTTGGACCAGAAGATCTATGGAGTTAGTTAATGGCTAACGGGGTTCTTCACAGTGCAGGGAGAAGATAAAAACCCTTCAACCATCTGATGGTCCAGGGTTGTTACTCCATGACCGTTGTGGCAGCTTCCACCTCCACGCTGTCCACGTCGTCTTCATCATCTTCTCCTTCTTCGTCTTCTACTTCTGGTGGTTTGTTTTGAAGGCGGGGGACTCTGATGCCTCACCCGCCTGCGGGAGTGCTAAGCTAAAAGATTCCCTGGAGGAGGCTACTTCCTGGAACGATCCCGTCTGAAGTGGCTGATGTTAACGGCACCGGGTCTCCTATTGGAAAATAATCACCTTTTATCAATAAATACTTCAGGTTCCCGGCATGTGTTTGTCAAGGTGGTAATAACAAATAATAGCCGCTTCCGAAAAAGCTTCCGCTTCTGCTAAACCATTTTGTAAACCAATGAATAAAAATTACGCCGCGTCGTAATCCGTGTTGTTCCATTCCCTAAAGCTTCATGCAAATTATTTCACTGTAAGACAACAAGCTACTCCCGCATTATCTGTGTGCGTCCCCCCAATGTGCCGAGATTACCGCTGGGCCGTTTTAGGTGTGGATCAACGCAG
The DNA here is from genome assembly GCA_901007705.1 of Fistularia tabacaria. Taxonomy (NCBI): domain Eukaryota; kingdom Metazoa; phylum Chordata; class Actinopteri; order Syngnathiformes; family Fistulariidae; genus Fistularia; species Fistularia tabacaria. Next base: position 138,479 of record CAAKHD010006050.1, read on the forward strand.
GAACACAAGCTCTGCTGGCGTAAGTCAAAACGCTAAGTCTGTGTTTTGAGAGAATGGGCGTAAACGGCAGATTATGCACGGAGCCCCTCGCTGACAAGGTGACCCCAGAGAACAAGGCTGTGTTTGGAAGATATGGAGATCAGCGTGGTCATCCATGACTGTCACTCTCTTACTTTGCACACCAGGTCTCTCGTTCCAATCTAACTGCCAAATTCAAGATAGTGCGCATCCCTGCGAAGCCTTTGGAAAATTTGCAATTTTATCTGCGCAATTTCAAAGTGGCTTTTTTTTTTTTCCTCTTTTCTTTTTTTTTTTTTTTTTATTTATTATTCATACACAGATGACTATTTACTAAACGAGAGGAGAAACTGATTCAGGGTTACAATCTGCCGCTGCAGCCGAGGCAGAATTGGAAGTGCATTTATTCGCGGACCTATCTGCAACGCCATTATTAGTTTTGTGAGGCAGAAAAATCAGAAGTCGACAAAACTCACATGCTGCCAATATTCACCGGGGTTTAATGAAACAGCTCAGTCGAGTGCATAGTGCATAGAAAAACAAATAGAATAGTGATTACCGGACCAGATACTTTGCAGCCGGAAAATACTATCCAGTTTGCTGGTGACTTTATTCTTAGTTCTAATTTTGCAATCTCTACTCAATATAATAGTAAAACAAATAATAATAATATTAATAATGATAATAACAATCATCATCATCATCATCATCATCATCATCATCATCATCATCATCATCATCATCATCATCATCATCATCATCATCATCATCATCATCATCGCAACAATTATAACTGTTATGCTAAAATCATTATAAATGATTTTACGATCACCATTCTTCTTCCTCTAAACTCTTCCTCTTCTTCTTATTATTATTGTTATCATCATTATCATTATTATTGTTATTAATTATTATTATTAATAGTAGGAGTAGTTTTGTTATTATTCTTCTTATTAATTTTATTGTTAGCACCATTCTTCTTCTTATTATTATTATTATTGTTATCATGATCAGCATTATTATTATTATTATTGTTATTTTTATTATTATTATTATTATTATTATTAGTAGTAGTAGTAGTAGTAGTAGTAGTAGAAGTAGTAGTAGTAGTAGTAGTAGTAGTAGTCTCCTGTTTATCCTGCAGAGAGGCCTTAGGGGATTACGGCTGGAGCAAATCACAGCTGCCAACATTCACTCTTTCATCTACAAGGCAGACAGAGGGATACAACCATTCAGCCTCTCATTCGTGTATCACTTGGGGATAGTCAACCAGTCTCTCCCTACGCACACCTCACAGAGAGACATACAAGCATTCATGCCCCCTTCCACACTCCAACAAGGGACCTGTGAGGCAGAGGCACTAACCACTGCACCATTGTGCATTAGTTCTACTGTTATAATTAGTAATCGTAGTTATAGTAGGAGTCGTAGTAGTCATCGTAGGAGTAGTTGTGGTTACAGAAATACAATTGTTGTTGTTGCTTTAATAAAGTTACAGACAAAACTACCAGCCTTATGTAGCATATAATGCAAATACAATGCACATTATGTGTGTTCTCTTTTTCTTAAATACATGTTTGAAGACACACACACACTCGCACACACTCTACATCTTCTTTAACACAGGGAGAAATTCTGGACAAACTGCCTGTCGGATTTTGGAGTCCATGAAATATTTCAATCCTTCCAGAAAGTGTTATTTTGGATATGTCAACGAATTTATTATGTAAAGTATCAACAAATAAGTAATAACCGCGGTCCCCCATTGATAGGACAGAAAATAATGATAGTCATTTTATTTATTTTCTATATCCCTTGATTCCAGGATGGTGCTTGGAGGTTAATTAAATATAAAGTGGAACACATTAATCAAATAATAAATATTCAATTCAGAGAATTGCTTTTTTTCCATGCGTGATACGTTTGGATACTCCCAGTGCTTTGCAAACACTGAGCTCCGTGCAATGTTTTCAATATCCCACTACTTCTTAATACATCTGCTATTAATCTATATCATCGCTGTTGCCACTGTGGGAAAGGAAGGGACTTTTACGAACTAAAATCGCTTGCAAAAGCTGAGGAGAACATGCTGAATCACCCCGAAAATAATAAAATAATTGATCAAATAAAATAAAATGAAACAAAGTATAACGCATTTCATTAGAAATTAAATAAATTCCACAAATTCAATTAAATGCGGCTTGATTTAATTAAATTAGAATAAAAATCAGCACACTGGCATACCCGCTTGCAGGTCAGCTCAGGCCCATTTTCGAAAACATATTTCCAAATCCCCATGCAAGTCACGCCTATTCCGTCTCCTCGGCGGTGAATTCATCCGAGGGTCCCATTTGTTCCTCCATGCAAAAGAGCAACTCGCACATTTAAGTGGCTGACGAGAACGGGCAGCCTCCGTGTTTGTTCACATCCGAAGTCACGCCTCATACGAGCGTCTGGGAGATCCCGTCCCTGCACGGAGTCCTCACTGTGAAATTGTTTAGGACCCCTGCCAAGCGTGTGGTTTTGAATCTCGCCCGAATCATCTCGCCTGCCTTTGTGTCGTTCGTCGTTACGACATTGTTAAATCTGTCGGATCTGCTATTGTTTCTGCGGTCTCCCGCACCTTGGAAATGAATTAGGATTCCCGCAATCCTATAGTCTGAGACCACCCTTACATGCCCTACTTATATCACAATGCACCTGGAGCCCCGCTGCGTAGGAGCCCGGGCTGGCTTTCTTCCCTGTGAACATTGAAATATTTCCATACATCCGATTGGAAAGGAGCCCTGCGCCCATGCAGGCCCCTGGAACCCCCACAAAGGAGCATCGCTTCCGCAACCGTCCGCTTTTATTCAGCTACATTTATAATGCAAATGAACATTCAGCTGAGAGAGGCGACGTCTTTTGCGGGGATGCAAAAGGAAAAGAGCTCTTACAGTTTGTATGCCGCGAGCTTTATATATGAACAAATGAATGAATGAATAGATGAACATTGGATTAAGTAACCAATGGATGGCTGAGAGATGCATGATGAATAAATGGATGAATGACGGAATGACTAATTAAATGGATGAATTCATTAATTCATAGATGAATTAATGATTCATTTATTCATAAATGAATAAAGAATGAATTGATGCACTTGATGATGGATGATGAATAAATGGATGACTGACTCATGGACTGAATGAATGAATGCTTGAGTGAATGAATGAATGAATGAATTGATATTTCCTGTGAAATCAACAACCTGGTTACCTGTCAGTTTTGTCAGCTTTTTTTATAACCACCTATTTCAGTCAATGACTTCATTAATTGATAAATTCATTCATTAATTTTCGATAACACTTGTGTTGCACTCAGCCTCAGGGCGGCACGGGCCAGTGTCTCCTGGAGCCAGACTCGAGGGGGCACAGGCCAGTGTCTCCCCGAGCCGGTCCCAAGCCCGGATAAATGCAGAGGGTTGCGTCAGGAATGGCATCCGGCGTAAAACTTTTGCCAAAACCAAATATGTGAATCAAACCTAAAAATTTCATACCGCATCGGTCGAGGCCCGGGTTATCAACGACCGCCATTGGTGCCGATAACCTACAGGGTACCAATGGAAATTGGGCTACTGTGGGTCGAAGAAGGAGAGGAGGAAGGCGTATTCGGAAGAGGAGAGAGAAGAGGAAAGGCAAGAGTCTGGAACTGAGAGGAGGGACTTTGAATGTTGGGACGATGACAGGAAAAAGTAGAGAGTTGGTTGACATGATGCAGAGAAGGAAGGTGGATATACTGTGTGTCTAGGAGACCAGATGGAAAGGGAGTAAGGTAAGAAGCTTGGGAGCAGGTTTTAAGTTGTACTATCATGGTACTGGAGTTTGTTCGGAATGTTCTGGAGGTTAAAAGAATGTCAGATAGACTATTGAGCCTGAAACTAGAAATTGAAGGTGTGATGCTCAGTGTTGTTCGTGGCTAAGACCCCACAGGTTGGATGTGAGTTAGAGGAGAAGGAGAAGTTCTGGAATGAGATAGATGAATTGATGCAGAATATCCACAGAAATGAGAGTGTGGTAATTGGGGCAGACTTCAATGGGCATGTTGGTGCAGGCAATAGAGGTGATGAAGAAGTGATGGGTAGGTTTGGTATCCAGGATAGGAACATAGAGGGACAAATGGTGGTAGACTTTGCAAAAAGGATGGAAATGGCTGTTGTGAATAGTTTTTTCTAGAAAAGACAGGAACATAGGGTAACCTATAAGAGCGGAGGTTGGAGGACGCAAGTAGACTACATCTTGTATAGACGAGGTAATCTGAAAGAGATCAGTGACTGCAAAGTAGCGGTAGGTGAGAGTGTAGCCAGACAGAATAGGATGGTGGTTTGTAGGATGACTCTGGT